>JAWNNW010001045.1:0-22987 GCA_035044465.1 Scaptomyza tumidula
AATCCATTACAAAAAACAAAAGTCAAAGTAAGTTTGTTAAGGGATGGAGATAATTATATTAGCAACCGAAATAAAACAACTTAAAGCTGATTTGATACTACAAAAACTGGCACACATAGAGTTTAAGAACTTCGAATTTGGTCCGCTTAGCCAATGGGACTTACAAATTATGAGTAAATTTAGAATTTGAGAATAAAATAAATGGGAAGAGCTTCAAAACTCATCGTGTGTTATTTATATCGCTCAATATTAAAATATTGTGATTACAAATTGATCACGATTGCAAATAATCCAAATTTCATAATAATAATTATTTAAGGACGATTAGAATAAATCAAAAATAATCAAAAAGTAATCCGAATACATTTTATGATTATTTTCAATTATTTTCATTTTTAAGTATTAGAAAACACAGTTTTAATAGAATTTAGCAACATCAAATTCATATTCTTTTGTAAGAAATAATTTAAAATAACATTTTTATACCCTGGTCCCATTAAAAATGGGAAAAAGGGTATAATGGTTTTGTGCAAAAGTATGTAACAGGCAGAAGGAAGCATCTCCGACCCCATAAAGTATATATATTCTTGATCAGCATCAACAGCCGAGTCGATATAGCCATGTCCGTCTGTCCGTCTGTATGTATGAACGCGTCGATCTCAGAGACTATAAGAGCTAGAGACTCCAGATTTGGAACTTAAGCTCGCCTAATCCCTAGACAGTACAAGTTTGTTTTCGATTTTCGATAACTCTTCCCGTTTCCATTATACACATGGGATCGATAACAACAAGAACTTGAATTTGGAAAACTTTGAGATGCAATTTGATTTATAAAGCACAATAATGACAATCTGTGAAAATTTTATTGAAATCGGATAATAAACACCGGAGATATGGGACATTGAAGTTTTGTATGCAGTATGCAGTATGCAGTATGCGCGTAGACACACACACATACTTGCAAGAACTGACTGTACGCATAAAGTATAGGGATCAGGGTATCGTCTATCTCGACTAGAGCCTTCTTACTTGTTTTTTACTTACATACAAAAAATTGTTTTCTTATGGCCTTTTTTGACGAAAATTGCGAGACGCATGATTACCACAAATATCAAATATTTGTAATTATTTAAGCAAGCCGGAGTTTGACAATCGGTTGACGGTTCTGTTATCGTAAAATATATTTTTAGGTGGATTAAATATGAAAGTAATCAAAAATAATTATTAAAAGTATTCGAATTACTTTTTAATAATCCTCAAACAATCAAGAAACAAATTTATAATCGTAACCAATAAGTTAACGTAAAAAAATTAAAAAATTGTCGTAATTTGTTGATTATTTTTTCAAAAAAATAATTATAATAATCTGTTAATATTGATTATGATGAGTAATCAATACTTAATTACTTGTAATATTTGATTGATCGTAAAGGCAAAAGATATCGTACAGACGTACATACATATAAACGGATAGATATTCTTGACCATCATAAGGTATGGGTTTGAATATGATATAAAACAGAACTCAGGTCGTAATCCTGAAAACTTAAACAAATACACACACAGTATATTAACACGTAAAAAGGCTCGCGTCGAGTCAGCTCGACTAGGAGATACCCTGAACCTTATACGTACGGCAATGCCTGCACTTCTGCAACAATGATATCTACATTCCATATCTCCTGTGTTTCACAACCGATGGAGATGGACAGACGGCTATATAGACTCGGCTTCTTGGGGTCGAAGATGCTTCGTGTGTGTTTTAATGAGTTCAGGCTACAAAGCGGTAGGTATTAGGTACTTACAGATTACGGATGTAAAATAAATCTTTGTATTTTCGGCTGTTTAATCAACTTAAAAGACTTTTGCTGAACTGAAGGAATATGAGCAGAGGGCTTGTCACAATATTTAACGAAATCCCATTTAGTTTAGAAGATACAAGTAAAATAACATTCAACATTTTTAACATCCAAGTCACAAAAACATATTCACATATATATTTATTTAAATTACATAAAAACTTAAGCTTAACGAGATTAGCTAATTCTTATACATGTCACAGAGCACCTTCTCCATCGGCGTATTCCCAATTGTGCGCTGAAAGAAGATCGACTCGATCTTATGCGAATTAATCATCCGTAGCAGCGGCAACATCAACAGCAGCCTCCCAAATCGAGCGATTTGTGCAGTGAACTGCGTCTTTGTGTGCTGCGACAGCATCACCTGGGTTGAAAAATTAATTTAAAATAAATAAATAACGAAGTTGTATGGCATTCATAAATATTCTTAAGATGGGCAACTAATTTTGCGGCAATTTTATGCCATGATCACAATGTAAGTTTCAATTCACTTTTTTATTTCACCTTAGTTTTGTTCTTTACGAAAAACCACTACCAAAAGAACAACATCACTTTCACAAGAGAAAGCTAGAGTAAGCTAGACTTGGAATAAAAACTCTCCTAAATATATGCAAAACAAGTTTATTTCATTTAACAATCTTGAGTTTAAAAAACTTTGATACTGTTTTATAAACTATAGACAAAGTAGTGTGCAATTTTCAATTCAATCGGTCTGAGGTACAAAAATCCAAAATATATAGCTGCAATAAAAATGCAATAAAGAATACTTTTCACATTTTGAATAATAAATGGAACCCTTTTAACCCGAACTTTTCCATGTCTCCCCAAGCTCTGACTAATCAACAAAGTAAAATCTAGTCTTAGTACAATAGTCCGAATTTTTGCAAAGACCTAGAAAATGTTGGTTACCTTTGTTAACAGTCACAAATCAGTAGGGCTTCAGAGCTTTTTAAAAGCCTGAATGCATTATTCAGCTAGAAAAACAATAATATCAGAAGAGGGTCAACTTATTTAAAAGTAATTGCTTTCACTGCAGAAGTTTTAAAACATCCTCAACAAATTATCTGTAATCTGGTAATTTGGGAATTATTTTTAGGTTTTCTTTTAGATGGTATCCCAATTTCTAGTATTGCTTAGTGCGAAAATCCTCTTACATATGTCATATTTGGGTTAGATTATAACAATAAAATTAACACTTTTATTTCATATTTTTTTCGGTTATGTGTAACCAGTAAAAGAACGTTAGGAAATTTAAGGTTTAACGTGTCTTACATGTGCCTGATCTTGCAGGTTCTCAATCTGCGCTGGATCCTTAAGGCCACGGGTTTCGGGTCGGAAGAGCACTATTGCCTTAAGGCAAGCAAATTCAGCCGGATCCACCAGCACTGCCTTATACTTGCAGAAGATTTCGTGCAGTGTGCGAACATCTGCAGCCAGCTGAAAATGGAGACAAGGTTCAATTAGGTTTTACTTTTCTAGGGTAAGCTTTGCATCACTTACTTCCTCCTTGGTGACACAATTATCAGCATTCGCATTGTTCTCTAGATTATTGCAGTGTTCGGCCACCGAAAAGAGAGCACAGCCTGTGGGATCCAGTGGTATGCACCATTGTATGGCATTCAGTAGAAATAACTCCGACCAGGACTCCTCCAGCAGTATAACCTGATCCCTGAAAGACAGCCTTGCGAAACTGGGCAGATTCTTGGCCCACTTGACGGCCATAAAGAGCAATCTGGCACTTGTCTCATAGACCGTTTCGTGCTGATGTGCGTACAGATTGGGAGACATAAACTGCGGCATTATGAAACTTGAATCGGATCTGCTGCCCGCATTCGGCTCCTCATCATTCGTCACATCGATGGAGTCATCTGAAAAGGCAGCATAACCTTAAATGGTATTCATATATTCATATAATTTAAATCAAAATCAAAATATTGGGTGTCAACCAAATTAAACATGATTTAGGCAATTTTATAACTGCACATTTTGTTCTTAACTTTCATGTTGTACTGCTACAAGGAAATCTATTTCTAATTTATATTAAGAAAATCTATAAAATCCTATGATCAATGCAATAACTTGTGTTTCTATACACAACTGGCCCTTATTCGCATTGCTTGTTTATGTTTTTACCTATCTGCTAAAAATAAATACAAGTTTCTTAAAGAGCTGTAATATCCATATTTGCTCTTTTTATACCCTGATCCCATTGAAAATGGGTAAAAAGGTAATTGTTTTGTGCAAAAGTATGTAACAGACAAAAGAAAGCTTCTTCGACCACATAAAGTATATATATTCTTGATCAGCATCAACAGCCGAGTCCATATAGCCGTGTCCGTCTGTCCGTCTGTATGTATGAACGCGTCGATCTCAGAGACTATAAGAGCTAGAGACTCCAGATTTGAAACTTAAGCTCGCCTAGGCAGTACAAGTTTGTTTTCGATTTTCGATAACTCTTCCCGGTTCCGATATACACATGGGATCGATAACAACAAAATCAAAAACAAATTTGTACTGCCTAGGGATTAGGCGAGTTTAAGTTCCAAATCAGGAGTCTCAAACTCTTAGTCTTTGAGAACGAGGCGTTCATACATATACACAGACAGACGGCTGTTGATGCTGATCAAGAACATAAATATTTGATGGGGTCAAAGGACACTTTTGCACAAAACCATTATACCCTTTTACCCATTTTTAATGGGATCAGGGTATAAAAATGAGTACAAGGGGAGACATCTCAGATTAAGATAATGCTACTTGAACACTATACACACCATCATTATCATTCTCCGGCGTCGGACTGGATGAGCTAATGGAGGAAACACTGCCGCCGGCCTGGTTCTTATCATTGGTGGCATCCGGCGCAGGTGAACTGGGATCAATGCTGTGATTACTGCTCGAGTTGGTTGAATGCGAGACATTGCCGCTGCTGGAGAGCTCCATGGCCACGCCGTACGTGACCTTATCTTTTGGCGAATGATGCAGTCCGGCTGCACTGAAGATGGGAAAGCTGCTCGCATGACTCATGTGATTCGTGGCCAGTTGCATGGATGAGCTTAGGTGGTTGTGATGCAGTAGACGTCCCGTTGGCAAACTTCCCAACGCTGTTCAGGGAGTTAGTTACACATATACTAAAATGTATTTTCACACAAACTAATTTTACTCACAGGGCGGTGGCAAGAGGCCGGAGCCATAGCAGGGCGGCGAAAGTAGCACCGGAGGTCTGCAAATTGGATTGGAGTGTTATGCAAATGACAGCAACGGGAAGAACAACAACAACAGTTACACTTACCCAAAAACACCAACGGCTACCGCTGCCTCACGCAACGCCCGTCCGTGCTCCATCTCCCGCAGCGTCTCCGGCCGTATAGTGGCCGTGTTGCGAGGCTGCCGCTCATTTTGC
Source organism: Scaptomyza tumidula (assembly GCA_035044465.1). Taxonomy (NCBI): domain Eukaryota; kingdom Metazoa; phylum Arthropoda; class Insecta; order Diptera; family Drosophilidae; genus Scaptomyza; species Scaptomyza tumidula. Next base: position 5,263 of record JAWNNW010001045.1, read on the forward strand.
ACGGCTGTAATTGCAAAACAAAACACTAACATAAGTAAATCACATCTCTATTCTGTATGTATGTATTTTGTTTTGTACCACAAAGTGAAACCGCCTCCCGAGCCCAATCCGTGCGCATAATGAGGAAACTGTCGCAGTGACAAAATAGCTTGACGCCTTGCTAAATATATTTTCAGCAGGTAGTACATGTGCCTTTTTCTCTCTTAGCGAATCTCTCTCTCCCAATCATTGTACCCAAACCATCATGGTAAATTGGTTTTGTGGTCACGTGCCGCTCACGCCCACAAATTGTTTTCCCATTTGTTTATGCAATTTTACCACACAACACAACACAACACACACACACATACACAATATCCGACTGAATGAGATCGTGTGCTCCTTTGGGAAACTGTTGCCGTTTTGCATATGCTTCGCATAATTTATGGTTAAATTAGTGGCTGCGTATAACCATAATGAAGTGCTGCCATTGATTGAACAGTTGTTAATAAGGAAACTGAAATTATTATACCAACCATCATGCTCAAACAATCGAATCTCAAATTTACGAGTAAACACGTACAACAAATTAAATCTAGAACAACTGGGCATCGTGTGCTCTTTGTGAGATTTGTGACATGTTTACAGTGAATAAGTAAGTAAGTTAGTGTACCAGACAGATCGTCTTATGCATTGTAGTACCAGTTTATGTCTGTACCAAGCTGCCGAACCCGAGCCCACCTTGTGGGTCTGAAGCATCTCAATACTTGCAAATATAGGCAAATATGTAACGTAAAATATGTGAGATTATTAATTATCAAACAATAAGTGCTTACAATGCAACGATTTTAAAAATCTAGAAAACATTCAACATGCATGCAAATAAAATACAGAGAGAAAGCGTACTAAAACTGTTAACTTCGCACACATATAAGTTAATTGAATCTTTAAATTGAAAAATCTGTATAATAACTTTTAACTATTTAAATCATAGCTTAAAGACAGAAAATTGCGTAGTTTTAGTTTATTTATATAAGTTTCCCTCTGCAGCATCCATCAAAACAAAAAGCATATAAGTATATGCATGTCTGATCAATATATCTGTTATGCAGATAATAAAGTCTACTGTTTATTCAAGTGCTCTCAAGCTGCTTAACAATCTGTCAAAGACAACAACAACAGCCACCAGCAGGTAACAAATCAATTGAGTGAGCAATATGTAAATAAAGTGCACCCACAAACAACCACCACCAAAAGGAAACCTTTTGTAAGCGCTGCTCATTCGTGGGAAAGGGTTAGAAGAGAAAGGGTCAGGGGAAATGAGGTTTAAGAACTGGTACGACAATATTTACTTTAGACGGAACGCACGTGTCGCCAAGTTTATGTTTTTTTTAAGGTCATGTTAAAGAGCAATTAAACGTGCTTCAGTTCATTAGAGCGTTTACCAGCTTATGAACTATACTCGTATACATATCAGTGGGATTATAGATATATATACGTACCATCCTTGTTCATTCCCATTTGAAGGCACTTCTTGAGCCTGCAGGCCTGGCATTGATTCCGATGCGCCTTGTCCACAATACAACGTCCGGTGCCCGCCTGACAGCTGCAATCAAAGAAGAACGCTTTTCGATTAATTGAAGTTGAATTTAATGCTCTGCCATAATTGAGTTATGCTACCATCCTCCTCTAACCAGATTTGTCGTGTCAAAAATTGCAACATTTGTCAGATGCGGCGCTCAAACTCAAACGAAGCGGAATTTGGTTGGCCAACCAACGACTTAATACAAAAGCACTTCAGTATGTGCTGCTGTTGTTGCTGCCACAAGCACAAAAAAAAAAAAAAAAAAAAACAGAAAGATAGAAAGAAAAGTATCTGCACGGATCTAGTCTTTGTTTTGTATTTTGCTAGACACTGTGTGGCACTTGTGGCATTTTAATCAAATCTCGACACGAATCGAGTCTGAGTGGTGTGCACGAAATCATTGCCTCTTCTTGCCAGATTATCCCCCTTTTGCAAGCTTAGTCTGCCATCGTCATCGTCCTGCATCCCTGTCGCACTGTAAGCCTGCAAACCAAAACTCAAAACACAAAATGGCAAAGGTTCTTAGAGCTGTTTTGAGGCGTCTGCCAGTCAAGTTTCAATTCCTATTTGTCGCATTTTATGTGTTCTCTGGCGCCACAGCTGAAGTTTGACTAACTAACAAAGCACTTAGCTAAATGTATCTTTCAGATACACACTCGCACACCCAGTATATTCCATTTCATGACGCCTACTATTTGTCCATAAAATATGCAAATTTTTCTCATTCGAAAACAAATCACGTAGATTGAACGCCTTTCCAAGAGCTATGGGTCTGCTTAGAGTCGTTTATTTTAATGCGTTTCCTCTACTTTATTTGTAAAATAAAATTAAATAAATATTATTATTTTTACACCTTCGCATTTATAAACTGACTTAATTTAATTGAATATCCTTATTTCAACCATAATCTCTAAAATCAATAAATGTGTATCACAACTATATTTAGTTGACAAACTTACAAGATAATACTGAAAACAAAAATTAGGAATTGAGGGGGCTGTTAGACACGGCAATGAATCACAGTAGTTTTAAATATAAAGTTGACACTAATTTGTATCTGTAGTGTCGGTTATCCTTGTCCAACTTTATGGTCTTTAGGTAAATTTTCTACCCTGAATCTATGAAATATGTATAAAAATATATCATTTTGTTTTTAAAACTTCTGTGAACTTTATAAAAAATAATTACAATAATAATAATTAGGAACAAATAATATGTTTAAATGTGGATTTGGTGAACATAACATGGATTTAAGAGAGGAGTGCTATTATTATTTTCGCGAATCAACACTCAACACTTTTCCTATAAAACAAAAATAAAACAAGTAAGCTCTAGTTAAGAAAGGTCGACTAGAAGATAACCTGAACCTTAAACATAACTCGTGCAGTCAGTGCTTGTAAGCATATGTGTGTACAAAAGGGCAAGCAAAACAGCTCTACTGAATGCTTGAATCTTCGATATCTCCGGAGTTTCACATTCGATTTCGAAGCAATATTCACAGATGATCATTATTTGGTCTATGGTGTTTGGATCAAGTTTCAAATTTTTCAAAATCCAAACTTTGTTGGTATCGATTGCATGTGAATAAAACATGCATGTAAAAAAACTGAAAGAGTTATCGATAATTTGAAACAAACTTTACCTGCGCGTGGTGTACACGAACCTTAATCTCAAGACTCTAGCTGTAATAGTTTAAAAATGTTTCTAATTATCGTATCAATAAAAACGTAATTACACTTTAATAAATTGTAAAGCTTCAACAAAGGAGTTTCTATTATATAATTCGCAGTTATGCATTGGGCTAACAGGTGCTTTTGGCCAAAAAATATGTAATTGCAAAGATCATTTACAAAGATCATTTTTACAAATTTGTAAACTTAATTATACCCTGAACCCATTGAATATGGATAAAAAGAGCATAATGGTTTTTTGCAAAAGTTTGTAACAGACTGAAGAAAGTATCTCCGACCCAATAAAGTACATATATTCCTGATCATCATTAACAGCCCAGTCGATATCTCTGTTTGTTAGTCTGTATGTATGAACTCATCGCTCAAACAGACTATGAGAGCTAGAGACTTTAGATTTGGAACATAAGCTCGCTCGGAAGGTTGTTTAAAATTTTCGATAACTCTCCCCGTTTCCGATATACACATGTTATCGATAGCAAAAACATCTTGAATTTGGAAATCTTGGAAATGAATAATAAGTCTTTATTTAAGCACTGACTTTAAGCGTTTAGTATTGGGTTCAGGGTATCTTCTAGTCAGGATTTCTCGACTAGAATCATCATATTTGAAGAAGAATTTAAGATAACTGATCATTTTTGCTCTTTTGCTTTTTAAGCACGACTAAATGTTTTGACAACATAAAAAATTATAGCTATTATAATCAAGATTAGTTACACAATCGTACAGTACAAATTTAAATTATCCGCTCTGAGAACGACCACAGCTTGTGGTGTGGCACAGTGGGGCGAGCGAATGATGATTCATCTATTATTGATGGTAAAGTGTAAACTTTTACAGTTTATTAAGCGTTACGTGACAAGTGGTTACAACAGAACTGATTGAGGTGTACGCATTTTGATAGGTTGAGTTAGACACCTTGGCATGTCCCCTCCTCGTACTGAGTGCACAACAAACAAGTTTGAAAGTATTACTTATGAATATTTAACAGATTAATGAGTATATTTGTGATATATAAGCAGACACCTAGCCGGACAACACTTCAATGTCAAATTTAAAACTGCTCCTGCAAGATGGTACTACGTAAAATCTTTCCAAGCATGTATGCAGTGCCGGACACAGATCCACCAAAGTCACGCAAGGCGTCGCTCTATTTACTGCGCTGCGTCTTCCTAATGGGCATCCGATCGCCGCCGAAAAATTTTTTTCTGCTCTACTGTGTGTGGTCCTTTGCGCTGAATCTGGCTTCAACATTCTACCAGCCCATTGGCTTCATGACTGGCTACATAATTCATTTGTCGGAGTTCTCGCCGGGTGAGTTTTTGACCTCGTTGCAGGTGGCATTCAATGCTTGGTCGTGCTCCGCCAAGGTTATCATTGTCTGGGTGCTAGTGAATCGCTTCGACAAGGCCAATCTTATCCTGGACGAGATGGACAAGCGACTTACGCAGTCCGACGAACGCCATAAAGTACATCACGCCGTCTCCCGGAGCAATCGTATCTTCTTCGCCTTTATGACTGTGTATATGGTCTATGCGACGAGCACATTCATAAGTGCTGTCGTCATGGGCGTTCCCATGTTCCAGAACTATTACCCCTGGCTGGACTGGCGAGCAAGCCGATTTCAGTACTGGCTACAATCGGGTTTGGAGTACTTTGCCATGCTAGGCGCCTGCTTTCAGGATGTCTGCGTTGATTGTTATCCCCTCAACTACGTAATGCCACTTCGCGCTCACATGTCGATCTATGCGAACCGTTTGCGTCAGCTGGGCAACGATCCGAATGAGAATCCGGAGGAGCGGTACGAAAAGCTTGTCGATTGCATACAAGATCACAAAGTTATACTACGGTAAGAAGCTATCAAATTGCAACAAATAAATATTTTTATAGACAACACTTTTTCAGATATTGTAATACTATGCGTCCCATGATTTCGGGCACCATTTTTGTACAACTTTTGGTTGTGGGTCTCGTTTTGGGTTTTACCATCATTAATATTGTCCTGTTTGCCAACTTTGGGTCTCGCATTGCGGCGCTTTCGTTTCTGACCGCTGTTCTTCTGGAAACAACGCCTTTTTGCATACTCGCCAACTATCTGGCGGATGATTGCTTCAAGCTAGCAGATGCACTTTTTGAGTCAAATTGGATCCATCAGGAGCAGCGTTACAAAAAAACACTACTTCAATTCTTACAGAACCTGCAAAAGCCAATAATTTTTATGGCCGGCAATGTGTTCACCATTTCGGTGGCCACCAATATAAGTGTAAGACGTTTTTCTATATTTAGATCTTTTGAAATATTTGGTATAAATCTAAGTAAACTATTTTTATTCCTGCAGGCTACCAAATTTTCGTTTTCTGTTTTTACACTAGTTAAACAAATGAACCTGGCAGAGAAACTATCCAGACCAAAAGCAGTCGAATAAACCAGAGAAACCTGAAGGAAACTAAACACTCTTCTGTTAATATTTGTGTCATGATTTTCTTGATGTCTAATAAAAATTTTCCCAAAAAATATCTTAATTTTTGTAAAACCATGAACAAAAAGACATAAAGATCAACTTACATTTTATTTAATTTATTTTAATTCTGTCTACTGTGTTCTAATAATATAGATCTGTTTTAAAAATTCTACTTCGGATCTAATCTGGATAACCTAATAACCATATCTCTTAAAGCTCACCTTTACGCAACATTAATAGTTGTCTATACAACTTATCACCTTATGCAGTTCTTCTGAACTCAACAAGTCGCAAATTTTTTTTTAAATTTTTCACAATTCAAAACTACTCTCAAACCTGTCCACCTCCATCAAACTGTTCTTTCTCCTTTATATTGTTTAACACATCCGAAGACGATTGCGAAAACACATTCCTACAATATAAAAGTTGTGATTGGAGGCAATTGATTATAATTGAAATAGCCTTAATGCGGCCACCAGAGAGAAATATATAAAATTCAGCTCCTTCCAGTGGCACATTGACTTCGTTGACTATCCAAAAAACATGTCACGTAGCAAAAAAATATACTCGTTTACTTTAGTCCTGCTATATATGTATGTATATATATCCTGTTCAGCCTCGTATAAACTTTTGCTCTATTTGTTTGAGAGCCGCCCTTTGCTTAACATCCACATCTTCTTCCCTTCGTTATTTTTGTACTTTGTTGCGATTTGGCCTGGCTTAGCTATAGTCGTTGGTTGTATGGTTAGGGGGTGGCTGATGTAAGGGTCTGTTTTTGGGCGCATTGAGGAGATGTGGTGCGGCGGTCACATTTGGCCAAGTGTTTTGCGCTTAAGCCCTCCATATCAATCTCATGGGACCGCAAGGATATAGAGATTTCGACGTTTGTGATTTACCGTGCAGAGTTGCCCCCATAGCACAGGCAACAGGATAGAGCACTCACCGAATATACATTACTGAATCATAATTTTATCCTTTATGTTGACCCGCGAAGAAGTTGTCGCCAAACGTATTTGTCTATGGCAGGATAATCGGAAACTAAGCGTTGATTTAATGATAATTGAAAATGAAACTGAAACTGAAAAAAGTGCCATAAAATATATACGTTATTATGGCCATAAAAATAAAACAAATAACAAGTAAACAAAAACTTTAGAGACAAGAGCTCGACGCCTACAAAAAAAAAGAAGCAAGTAGAAAATTATAGCCGCACTTTAAATTCAATTACATTTTGTTAAAAAAAAAGTAGCGAATGAATCAGAAGCTGCACATGATGCTACTCGTTGGGATTTGCCTTCCTCAGCCTCAGGGCAAAGTCATCGCATTCAAAAGTTGACGCTCAAATCCCAAAGATTTGAATAATTGTAATAAATTTCGAAACATTTCGTAAGCCGCCAGACAGTGGATGAGGCACACAAACTCAGACCCAAGACCTGAAAACCCACCCGTCCTTCACCGCCCACTTGCTAAATGGCAAGCGACATTTTATGCAGGATTTAAGTGTTCCTTTGTGTGTGTTTTTTTTTTGTACTTACCGGTAGATGAGCTTGCGCCGCACACTGCGCTTAAAGAAGCCGGAGCAGCCATTGCAGGCAAGTATGCCGTAATGTTTGCCAGAACTGGTGTCGCCGCACACCACACAGATGAGTCCGAGATTTTGGCCCTTCAGGCGTGGCAGCGAGGATTGATCCACGCCGAGTGATGACTGACTGGAGGCAATGGCTGCCTGATGATTGGATGCAACAGCTGCTGCTGCAGCGGCCGCCGCGGCGGCTGCACTGTGATTCCAGCCCAAGAGGCGACTCGACGTAGTCAGCGTGGGCTGTGATGCGGTTGTTGCTCCTGAATTTGCTGTCTGCTGACCATGGGTTGAAGGCGGCGGTGTATAGCAATGGCGCGACGGACTGTGCAGCTCTATGGATAAAACGGATAATCAATAAAAAATCACTTATATAGTTCATTTAAATTAAATTGCAATTTGTCAAGTTAAACAAAAAAATATAGTCCGGCTGATCTTATCCAAGCGCGACGACATTGACGCCCTGTAATCCGCAAAATATATTTACACATTCAATTAGGGTGCCATTAAGCCAAACGGCTCGAAACACTCTCACTCCGCGCCCGTCAACTTGGTGAAAAAATTTGCCTCTGGGGACAATTGTTTTGCCATCACACCCTAATTTGATAGTAGTTTCCGTTCTGATTCCTTGATGCACTTAACCCTCGGACCACATTTGTTACACTCGCCACTTGCCAGTGCGCTGGAGCGTTCTTCTAGGCTTTCATGCCGTCTGCTCCTTCTGACTGCTGGCTGGCTGGCTGGTAGCTAGTACCAACTGTGGTCTAATGCCGGCCGGATTAGCGTCATATGGTTGCATTTTCCGCCACTCTTTGTTAATTTTGATGAGCTCGTTGAAATTCACTTTAGCGTAACCCCAATTGCTACCGCTGGAATTGAAAGTACGACAAAAGTGTTAAAGGTCTGATCCGCCCCCCCTCTCTGTTCTCAGTTTGTATCATGAATTTTGAAATTTTGGCAGTCTGACTCTCAGTTTAATTCAATTTGGTTATTATCATAAATTGAATTTGTTCGTCCTTTCGTGCATTCATTGTACCCTTTCGAATTGCGGGTGGATAATTTTTTTATATTTTTTGTCTTTCTTTGAACTTTTACTACTTTTCTTCTACTAGTCTTTCAGCATTTGGGTTAAACCGAATACTAACAATCTAATAGACGTTTTGGAAATTTCATAAATGAATTAAATTTTTCTTCTGAAATTTAAAACAAAGCCATGCAATAAAAAAAAGACAATTAATATGCGCTTTGGCTTTCCCCTTCTAAACAGCAAAACACTTTACAAAGAAAAATTCTGCCGGCAAGATGAAAAAAAGATAATTATGTGTATTTACACATACAATTTGCTGACATGCTTTTTAGAATATAAATTCATATATTTGTTTAATTAAATTAATTATATCATGACCTTTTTTTGGTCCCTTACTAATTCGGTGAAGTTTTGTTTCGCATTTTTCATTTTTCCTCTCCTTAAAAGATCAAAAACGTGATCTTAAACATTTTTGTGTCTTTGGTGTTGTTACCAAACTTAGTTAAAATAAATAACATAATGCCCAAAATTCTTTTTTATAAAAAAAAGGCTTTTTTTTTGTCAAGAAAAATAATTTTTTTTTTTTTAGAAAAAAGTTTGCTTGGTGTTAAATTACGCGGATTTCTTATTATATTTATTTAATTGAAAAACTGAAATACAGTAAAAAATGGAGTGGAAATTGAAGACAGTGTCTTTATAAACTCATATAGTTAACACCTGATAAGACATAGTGTTTTTTTTGCCTTTTATCATCTTTTATAGACAGCATTTTTCAAATGATTTGATAATTCACAATAATACATACCTTGTGATCCTGGACGCGTGTCCGATAGACTATCTTCTTTATTCATAGCTAGCTAGTTTTAAAACTGAATAATAGTTTATAATAAATAACGGTATTAACGAAATAAACACTTTTTGAATCTTTTGGAAGTTGTTTTACACCCGTAATTCGAATGTGCAATATGCAATTAACCTTTGTTCTCGGAGGCTACACGGCGTTTGGTTCACTCTCCGATAAGTATATAAGTCGTGCACTTTGATTTGAACGCATTGTATATATATAATATATATTTCAAATTAAACTCCGATACTTGGCGACGGCAACGCGCACGGTCGTAATGGGAGCGGATCTGTAACCGAAATTAAGGACGACGAACTGAGCAGAACGAACAATTGCAGAGAGCCGCTTGCTGGTCCGACGGCAACGGCGATTATGATGTTAACGTCTCGATGTACGATTTCAGATTTATCATAAAACCATGACAGAAGCTAAACAGTGATGTGTCCGGCAGTACAGCAGCCCGGCAGACCAGGCAGGCAGGCAGGCAGGCAGCCAACCAACCAGCCAGTCAGCCAACCCCGAAATAGGAAAAAAAAAATGAACAGAGCATCTCTGTAGATATAATCCGCGCTCGGTGAGTGGGCAGAACAAAAAGCACACCACCAGCAAGGACGGCACCACAGCAATGGCACTGCCACCCACTGGACGCAATGAGAGCAGAGAGCAACGAGCAGCGAGCAGCAAGCAAGCGAACAGCAGTGAGCGGCAACAACAAGGATAACCGCATCCACATCCGCCACAACAACAGCCACCCAACCAACCCCCTATGTGTGTGTATATGTGTGGGTGGTCGCATATTACGCTTGCAAAGACTTTTAGTGGCAACTCTGGTGGCGCGCATTTGCTTGTTGGCTTGCTTTGATTCGTTCCTTCTTGATGCTGCGGCGACGCCGGCGCCAACATCCACGTCGACGTCGCCGTCAACGTAGTCGCTGCTGTTTGAGTGTAGGTAAGCCAAGCCACAATCTCAATCTCCAATAAACACCAGAGCTGCGCTCTCTGCGCTCTTGCTCTGACACATACACACACAGACACAACGAGAACTTTGGCCGCCATCATGACTAGCAAGGAAGAAGAAGAGGAAGCAGTAGCAAAAATATATCGTAATGGCAGCATGGAGCAGCCTCCTTCAACCACCTTCCTCCCCGCGTTTCAAAATCATACTGCGACGCAGCTGCGCGCGGGGCGTTCGCTCACATAATCGTCTTGGGTTTTGACATTTTGTTTTTGTTTTGTAATACCTTTGTGATGTTAGTGCTTTCGAATTTGCTTCTTCTCCATCTCCATTCCTATCTCCGGTTTTTGTCGGCGTCATCCTTGGCCTCGTCGTTGCTAGTGTGCGGTTCTCGAACCCGATGCTACGAGTTAACTGTAATTGAATTGAACGCAACTTTGCTGTGGCCTGTTCATACTTTGAGTCAGTTCGTGGTTCACTTTTTGTTATTGGTCCCGCATTTAACAATAATAATATATACACATCTGCGTATAGTACAATATCAATAAAAATTAGATTAGCTCATGCGTAAATAACTGAATTACGTCAGTTATAGAAAAAAACTTTTATGAAAAGTTTCAGAAAATGTACTAAAACTTCTATTTGCTAGCAAAATTAACGAAGACGATGAACATTTCTTAATTATAATAACCTGAAAGCTTATAAATATATTTTAATAAAATCTTTTCTGATACATTTGGCAGAATGAGGAATTATCGAGTAAAATTCTCTTAGATTTTTTGACATTGTTAAAAACCTAAATTTCTAAGCAAACAATATTAAAAAATTTGACTTTGTTTTAATGAACTTTTAATAACATAAATAAATCGAAACTAATTTTCGATTTTAATTATAAAACATTTACAACTTGTTTTCCTGTGTAAAAACTTCAAACTTTAAGAAAGTATTTAAAGTATTCAGATAAATATTCAGATTTGAGTTTGAATATTCAGCGAAAATTTAAGCGAAGGATAATATGGAAAAGAAGTAAAATTTATTTTTTGTGTTTCATATATATGTTAGGTAAGAGAAGTAATAAATATTCAGATTTGTGTTTAAATATTTGTATTTTAAAACAACTTAAACTAAATTTTGTATTGTTTTTCTTTTCGAAGTAAAAGTACAACATAGTTACTTAAAAAAAATTCCTAACCTCATGTTTTTATTACAACACATGCTGTGAGTTAAGAAATTCTGCCATTTTTACTACTTTGAACAGTTTTATAAATATATATTCTTTCAAGATCATGATGTTATTCAAAACACAGTTTCATACATACATGCAGAGTATGTACATATGTTTACTATTTCATTTTCCTAATTGCATGACATCATTACTTCTGGTTCGTTGATGTTATTGTAAATGGGCAAAGTGATAGAGAATGTATTTAATGTTCAAAGCCAGTTTGCTGCTTTATACACAAATATCAAACCCAATAATCGATAAAAGTTCATCCGGCCACATCCTCTTGACATGTCCGTAATGTTGTTGGCTTCTTGTTGTTGCTGTTTTTTTTTCGCTGTGGCGCTTTTGTTGTTGAGGCTTTTGCTGCGCTTAATACGCCAACATTAACTTTGTAACAAATGAGATGTCGGAATACAACAATCACCTACCAGCTCCTACACTCTCAAATAAACTCCCCACTTTCCCACTTACCCATTCCTTGGCTGCTGCGGAGAGAGAGAGACAGTAAGAGAGTGAGAGGGAGAGAGAGTGGGAGAGCACAGGAAAGAGTGGGGGCAGGTGAAGCTGGCAGAAGTTTATGGCCAGAACAAAAGTGAAAGGAATGCAAAAGTCAAAGCGCTTTGCTATGCGCTGGCCACGCCCACGCGCCAGTAGGAGGAGCGAGCGAGAGCGTTATCCTGTAATATCCGTGCATTAAAAATGCCCGCCAGCAACTGAAAAACAGCACAGCTTGTGTGCGAGCGAGCGAGCAAGCTAGCACAGTGCGAGCGAGACAAACATAGTCGAGAGGGTTGGTTCTTGACATTTGAACGGGCGACATCTCTTCTTTGCCAGAATACAGGCGCACACACTCACATACACACAGCGATTGTATGGATGTGAATGGATGTGAAAATGAGTTTGCCTTATTTTTTATTTTTGTCAATGTATATTTGTATTTATTTTTTGTTTTTATTATCAAGTGCAGTGCACTTTATTTAATCAATCAGAATTCGGACATCGAGTCCAAATCACAACTTCATTAATTTCAGAAGTTAAGTGCATTCTATTTGGAAAGGTATTTGGATATGTAAAGTTTGTACTATCCATACAATACAAGATACATGTATAAAGAATCATATCCTTTTTCTCACTCACAGTTTACAGTTCGCCCCTTTTACGTGATAGTTCCTGGGAAAAAGAACACTATAGCTGCGTCAATTTGAAAAATCGTATATTTGCAAAATCTTTTATTTTAGCTTTTTAGATCAACAGTGAGAAATAATAGAATACAAATATTGTGCTTTCCTCCACGATTTCTGTTATTTAATCGACTTATAATATAATACAACGGAAACGTTAACACAAACACCAAATATTTTGAAAACAAAATTTTGTTTGTGATTTTCGTGTTGAGGAGGCCAAGATCTTTAAGAGTTAAGTTAACTGACACAAAAATCACGTTGCATAGTCTAATTATGTGATGCTGAATTATACAAAACTGTGGAATCGCAATTTCAAAAATGTATCTGCTCATTATTTGGTTGAATTATCATGCCTAACACAGCAATGTTGTTTATTTGTAAACAAATACAAAGTGGAGTCAATGACACGTGCCGTTTGCAGGTAAAACTCATCCGACGCACAAAAACCAGTTTACGAAACAAAGAACAATTTAAAAACGCGTCGTTTAGCAATTAATATTCGGTTCTTAGTTTCCCTTCAATCGCATTCCACACTCGCCCCTGGTTGCGGTCTTGGCTTTGGCATATTTACATTTAAACTTTCATCACGAACAATAGAAAGGATCCCAAACTGCCGTTGAAGTCAAGCTGTTACAATCCCGGCTACTGATTGAGACATCAATAGAGGGGTGGCCAATAGTCGTTGTTGTGTAAGTCTTCCAGCTTATTTATCATATCTTCTGTATATTAATAACCCTTAATGGAATCCAATAAAAATATCACTGTAAATAAAATTCAATGAAATTTTCAGCATAAGACATTGTTCAGGAAGGCACAGTTACTATTCGGTATATTTTTTTTCGAAGACTTTGATGTTTTAATCTAAAGCAATATATATTTATCGGAGCTTTTTTTTATAAATTTCAAATGTTGTCGTTGTTCATATTGCTGTCGCTTGTGGGCTTTAATTTGAATAGTATTTTTATTTACAGTTTATTTATTTTATTTACGACTATCTCGTTTTCAAGTCAAATAACAGTTGCAATAAACAAGCATTCAACTTAATTGCTTATGTAGCTCATCATTATAATTTACAAGAAAAACTTACTTAACACTAAATTTGCTGTTGTTATTATAATGATTTTTATTATAATCTTTTATTTTACTTTTGTTTTTTGTTTTTCCTGACTGTGCTCATTTTTATTTTTCTCTTTTTCTTTATGTATTTGATTAGTTTATTTTTTTTGCTTCGTTTATTTTTGTTTATTTTTACTAGTGAGAGTATTGATTGATTAATTATGTCTGTATGTATACATGTGTGTTAACGTTTATATATATATATATATATATATATATTTATCATCATTATCATCTGCATTGTAGTAATATATATTGACTTCTCTATATATTTTTTGTTTTCAACTTTGTTAATTTCTGTTCGTTTTGAATTTGTTTTGCTTGTGTTTATGTTTATGTTTTTGTTTTCACTATGCGTTTGCGGTTGTGTGTGTATAAATAAAAAATATAATAATTTTGTTTCGCTTCGAATAATACATGCCATACAAAGAAAAAACGCTGTGATTCTGGATTATGATTCTCATAATTTATGATTAGACGTTAACCACGTTAGGCCCTCGTAGAGGCCATCGCCGCTTGTGGCACATGACGGTTGAACATACCAATTGCGATCTCTTATTCTAGTTAAACCTAGTTTTTCCTGGATTTCATGGGGTTTCATTGCTGCAATGAAAACACATTCAAAAATAGTAATCATTAATCAAAATTCGGCGTTATTTACCATCAGCAAGATCCTGTTTATTAGCAAATATCAGTATAATGGCGTCCCGCATCTCTCTATCATTAATTATCCTATGGAGTTCAGTGCGCGCTTCATCTATTCTATCTCGATCCGCACAGTCCACAACGAATATAAGACCCTGTGTACCTGTTGAGAAAGTCGAAAAATGTACTTTAGTAATTTTGGTTTATGCAGTTTGTGTTTATACTTTACCTGTGTAGTAATGCCGCCAGAGCGGTCGAATTTTGTCCTGCCCGCCAACATCCCAGACATTGAACTTAACATTCTTGTACGTTACGGTCTCCACATTAAATCCCACCGTTGGTATCGTCGTAACTGATTGCCCCAGCTTCAGTTTATAGAGGATCGCTGTTAAGAAGGTTTAAGTCAATTATCAAATTTCTATTTAGTATTTTGTTGACTCACTTGTTTTGCCAGCAGCGTCCAAGCCGAGCATAAGAATTCGCATTTCTTTGTTGCCGAAAATTTTTGATAATAACTTTCCCATGATGATGTGTCATCCATTAAACGCTGTCCAAACTGCAAGTCAAATACAAATATATATATATATATGTATATTATTGCAGAAGCTAAGGTCATGCGGTCAGCTCGTTCGCTGGCAAATTTCATGATAATGTCATTGCAACATGTGTAACTAGCTGTTCAGTTGGAGGAGTTATCGTATCAGTTTTGTGTGTGATATAAGCATGCCGCTACAAGGCGCGCGCACACACATACAGTTAAGCATACACTTCACACACACACACACACACACACAACACATACATTTTGTATATTCGTTATTGTACACACAACCGATATATATACGTATATTCATTCAAGCATAATGCGTCAACGGAAGTTAAGAGCATTATTTTGCATAATAATTTAACTTACACATCATTGTTGTGTGCACAACAACTACTAACGACTACACAGCGTCAAGTTCTGAGAGAATTTATCGCTGCCCCTACACACACACACATGCGGACACAAACTCAAGTACAATTGGGCACGCATACAACTCATAAACCGCACATAAGCGATCGTAAATTAAAAAAAAGTTTTCTCATAAGGCCTCCTTGAGTCGTGAAAAGCATCTGATGTTGGCGGCTTGGTTGAACCTGGCCGTCATCCTGCTAAGCTGATCCTTGCAGCATATACAATTATGTGCTCTGTAGATGCCTACTTGTGATGTGAGCGTGTTTGCTTGCCGAACACGTCACATACACGCCCGAGTCACACACACATATGCATACACACCCAAAATTCTAGACGACAATGATGATGATTACGCTGCTTTTTGACGCGCGCGCCTTGGATTGTTTACCATTAAGCGTTAACACGTCGCGTTTATTTTGTGCATACAATGCATTTGCGAAACAACAGAACTACTAACGAAAAAAACTATAACAACAACAAATTTTGCACTAATGTTCTCATATTTGTATGCGCTGATGTTTTCTTGTTTACAGTGTTACCACACAAACGTTCGTAAAAAGCGAACACACTGGCACATATCAGTGTGGCAGCCCTTTTATATGTGTTGGAAAATGTCTAAGAGTTAACATCAGATGCTTAGCAGAACCGTAGACCATAGGTGGCGTAACGACTAGCGATAGTCGCTTGCTCAATCAAACAAATAATAATAATAATGTACTGATAATGGAATTATGTTAGTTATAAGAGTGAAAAACACAATAAATCATGGCCGGCATTTATCCCAGGGAGGCGGTACGCGTCAAAGTTAAGGTACGCAATGTTGTTCTTATTTGGCTTACAGCCATTCCAACCAGACAACAAAGAAACCAATTTTTTTTTTTCATATTTCTGTGTCCTTGTCCTTCATACCCCCCTACTTCCAAATAGAAATGTGAAACGAGTAGACCACCAGAATGGCGCAAATTCTCTGTGGATCCGCAATTAACTACACTAGAGGTGCTCTATTCGCTGCTCGCGAAAGCCTTTGACATAAAATCGGATTTTTCAATTAAGTACAAGGCCTTTGATCCAGCTGGCAATGAAATTTATTTGGCTGTGCTCTCCGACTGGGATTTGGATGCTGCATTCCTTCGCATACACAATATATCTATACAAACCGTCTCGGAACCATGTCTAATGCTACAAATCGATGTCAAACCGTTTACAATAGTACGCGAATGCGAAACCGAATCCGCGGCGACGAGCAGAGCCAGCAATGCGGGCAATGCGACAACATTTTCGGCCAGTGTGTCCCCACTGCAATCATTGGGCGTATCACAGAAATATGTACAGCATATGCAAACGAAGCTACCAGGCTTGATAATGAACCAGATGGAAAAGACATTTTCGATTGTGCAAAAAGCCTTCAATTTGTCCGACGAGCATATGGCCAATTTGCCACCGCGTCCGCCTATGTGCGATAGTGAATTTCGCCTCTTTCTTGATGCCTTAGGACAAATCCAACGCAGAGATGAGTTGCGCAAGGTTATCTTTCTGGGTGGCATTGAACCCAGTTTGCGACGCGTAGTCTGGAAACATTTGCTAAATGTCTATCCAAGTGGTGTGCATGGTCCTACCATGGATGGTCATCAGCGCATGGAATTTATGCGTCGCAAATCAGAGCAATACTATAAGCTGCGCGACACGTGGAAGGCGGCGGTGCAACGTGGCTGTTCCGCAGGCGAGCTAGCCTATGTGACGAGCATGGTAAAGAAGGATGTGCTACGTACGGATCGACTGCATCCGTTTTATGCGGGAAGCGATGACAATCAGAATATTGCTTCGCTCTTTAACATACTGACCACATATGCTCTGAATCATCCGGTGGTTAGTTATTGCCAGGGTATGTCGGACATCGCCTCACCGCTTCTCGTCACAATGAATGACGAGGCGCAGGCCTACATATGCTTCTGTGCGATTATGGTTCGTGTACGTGGCAATTTCATGCTTGACGGCATTGCAATGACACAGAAATTTGCCCATCTCACTGAAGCACTCAGTTTCTACGATCCTGAGTTTTGGGAATATCTAAAGTCACAGCAAGCGGATGATTTGCTCTTCTGCTATCGATGGCTGCTGCTCGAACTAAAGCGTGAGTTCCCCTTTGAGGATGCGTTGCGCATGCTGGAGGTACAATGGAGCTCATTGTGCTACGACAATAGCTGCTCCAAAGAGCTACCTCTCTACGAAAAGGTAAATATTTATATTTAAACATTTTCCTGCTCTCTTTTATTGAAATTAATTGCGCAGATTTAAATCTTGGTTTAGTCGGCTTACAACTAAATGTTGAATAATAACTTACAATGTTTAATGAATCTGATAACTTAAGCCTTTTATAAAACTTACGATTTGCGTCCTATGAAACAAACAGGTTGCAAAGTTCTTTTTTTCTTCATTGAAATTTATTTATTTTTTTTTTTTTGTATATTGTTAGCTGCAT
>JAWNNW010001046.1:0-10146 GCA_035044465.1 Scaptomyza tumidula
ATCATGAATCCATTACAAAAAACAAAAGTCAAAGTAAGTTTGTTAAGGGATGGAGATAATTATATTAGCAACCGAAATAAAACAACTTAAAGCTGATTTGATACTACAAAAACCGGCACACATAGAGTTTAAGAACTTCGAATTTGGTCCGCTTAGCCAATGGGACTTACAAATTATGAGTAAATTTAGAATATGAGAATAAAATAAATGGGAAGGGCTTCATCGTGTGTGATTTATATCGCTCAATATTAAAATATTGTGATTACAAATTGATCACGATTGCAAATAATCCAAATTTCATAATAATTATTTAAGGACGATTAGAATAAATCAAAAATAATCAAAAAACAAGTAAGAAGGCTCTAGTCGAGATATCCCGACTAGACGATACCCTGATCCCTATACAGACGGACAGACGGACGGACAGACGGACATGGCTATATCGACTCGACTGTTGATGCTGATCATGAATATATATACTTTATAGGGTCGGAGATGCTTCCTTCTACCTGTTACATACTTTTGCACAACTTCATTATACCCTTTTTTCCCATTTTTAATGGGATCAGGGTATAATAATCCGAATACATTTTATGATTATTTTCAATTATTTTCATTTTTAAGTACTAGAAAACACAGTTTTAATAGAATTTAGCAACATCAAATTCACATGCTTTTGTAAGAAATAATTTGAAATAACCTTTTTTTTTACTTACATACAAAAAATTGTTTTCTTATGGCCTTTTTGACGAAAATTGCGAGACGCATGATTACCACAAATATCAAATATTTGTAATTATTTAAGCAAGCCGGAGTTTGACAATCGGTTGACGGTTCTGTTATCGTAAAATATATTTTAAGGTGGCTTAAATATGAAAGTAATCAAAAATAATTATTAAAAGTATTCGAATTATTTTTTAATAATCCTCAAACAATCAAGAAACAAATTTATAATCGTAACCAATAAGTTAACGTAAAAAAATTAAAAAATTGTCGTAATTTGTTGATTATTTTTTCAAAAAATAATTATAATAATCTGTTAATATTGATTATGATGAGTAATCAATACTTAATTATTTGTAATATTTGATTGATCGTAAAGGCAAAAGATATCGTACAGACGTACATACATAAAAACGGATAGATATTCTTGACCTTCATAAGGTATGGGTTTGAATATGATATAAAACAGAACTCAGGTCGTAACCATGAAAACTTAAACAAATACACACACAGTATATTATCACGTAAAAAGGCTCACGTCGAGTCAGCTCGACTAGGAGATACCCTGAACTCTATACCTTAAACGTACGGCAATGCCTGCACTTCTGCAACAATGATATCAACATTTCATATCTCCTGTGTTTCACAACCGATGGAGATGGACAGACGGCTATATAGACGCGGCTTCTTGGGGTCGAAGATGCTTTGTGTGTGTTTTAATGAGTTCAGGCTACAAAGCGGTAGGTACTTACAGAGTACGGATGTAAAATAAATCTTTGTGGCCCAGATATTTTTATTTTCGGCTGTTTAATCAACTTAAAAGACTTTTGCTGAACTGAAGGAATATGAGCAGAGGGCTTGTCACAATATTTAACGAAATCCCAATTAATTTTGTTATAATAGAAGATACAAGTAAAATAACATTCAACATTTTTAACATCCAAGTCACAAAAACATATTCACATATATATTTATTTAAATTACATAAAAACTTAAGCTTAACGAGATTAGCTAATTCTTATACATGTCACAGAGCACCTTCTCCATCGGCGTATTCCCAATTGTGCGCTGAAAGAAGATCGACTCGATCTTATGCGAATTAATCATCCGTAGCAGCGGCAACATCAACAGCAGCCTCCCAAATCGAGCGATTTGTGCAGTGAACTGCGTCTTTGTGTGCTGCGACAGCATCACCTGGGTTGAAAAATTAATTTAAAATAAATAAATAACGAAGTTGTATGGCATTCATAAATATTCTTAAGATGGGCAACTAATTTTGCGGCAATTTTATGCCATGATCACAATGTAAGTTTCAATTCACTTTTTTATTTCACCTTAGTTTTGTTCTTTACGAAAAACCACTACCAAAAGAACAACATCACTTTCACAAGAAAAAGCTAGAGTAAGCTAGATTTGGAATATAAACTCTCCTAAATATATGCAAAACAAGTTTATTTCATTAAACAATCTTGAGTTTAAAAGACTTTGATACTGTTTTATAAACTATAGACAAAGTAGTGTGCAATTTTCAATTCAATCGGTTTGAGGTACAGAAATCCAAAATATATAGCTGCAATACAAAAGCAATAAAGAATACTTTTCACATTTTGAATAATAAATGGAACCCTTTTAACCCGAACTTTTTCATGTCTCCCCAAGCTCTAACTAATCAACAAAGTAAAATCTAGTCTTAGTATAATAGTCCGAGTTTTTGCAAAGACCTAGAAAATGTTGTTTACCTTTGTTAACAGTCACCAATCAGTAGGGCTTCAGAGCTTTTTAAAAGCCTGAATGCATTATTCAGCTAGAAAAACAATAATATCAGAAGAGGGTCAACTTATTTAAAAGTAATTGCTTTCACTGCAGAAGTTTTAAAACATCCTCAACAAATTATCTGTAATCTGGTAATTTGGGAATTATTTTTAGGTTTTCTTTTAGATGGTATCCCAATTTCTAGTATTGCTTAGTGCGAAAATCCTCTTACATATGTCATATTTGGGTTAGATTATAACAATAAAATTAACACTTTTATTTCATATTTTTTTCGGTTATGTGTAACCAGTAAAAGAACGTTAGGAAATTTAAGGTTTAACGTGTCTTACATGTGCCTGATCTTGCAGGTTCTCAATCTGCGCTGGATCCTTAAGGCCACGGGTTTCGGGTCGGAAGAGCACTATTGCCTTAAGGCAAGCAAATTCAGCCGGATCCACCAGCACTGCCTTATACTTGCAGAAGATTTCGTGCAGTGTGCGAACATCTGCAGCCAGCTGAAAATGGAGACAGGGTTCAATTAGGTTTTACTTTTCTAGGGTAAGCTTTGCATCACTTACTTCCTCCTTGGTGACACAATTATCAGCATTCGCATTATTCTCTAGATTATTGCAGTGTTCGGCCACCGAAAAGAGAGCACAGCCTGTGGGATCCAGTGGTATGCACCATTGTATGGCATTCAGTAGAAATAACTCCGACCAGGACTCCTCCAGCAGTATAACCTGATCCCTGAAAGACAGCCTTGCAAAACTGGGCAGATTCTTGGCCCACTTGACGGCCATAAAGAGCAATCTGGCACTTGTCTCATAGACCGTTTCGTGCTGATGTGCGTACAGATTGGGAGACATAAACTGCGGCATTATGAAACTTGAATCGGATCTGCTGCCCGCATTCGGCTCCTCATCATTCGTCACATCGATGGAGTCATCTGAAAAGGCAGCATAACCTTAAATGGTATTCATATATTCATATAATTTAAATCAAAATCAAAACTATTGGGTGTCAAAAAAATTAAAAACGATTTAAGCAATTTTATAGCTGCACATTTTGTTCTTAACTTTCATACTGCTACAAGGAAATCTATTTCTAATTTATATTAAGAAAATCTATAAAATCCTATGATCAATGCAATAACTTGTGCTTCTATACACAACTGGCCCTTATTCGCATTGCTTGTTTATGTTTTTACCTATCTGCTAAAAATAAATACAAGTTTCTTAAACAGCTGTAAAATCCATATATGCTCTTTTTATACCCTGATCCCATTGAAAATGGGTAAAAATGGTATAATTGTTTTGTGCAAAAGTATGTAACAGGCAGAAGAAACAAGTAAGAAGGCTCTAGTCGAGAAATCCCGACTAGACGATACCCTGATCCCTATATTTTACGCGTACAGTCAGTGCTTGCAAGTATATGTGTGTGTGTGTGTACGCGCATACTGCATAGTGCATACAAAACTTCAATGTCCCATATCTCCGGTGTTTATTATCCGATTTCAATAAAAATTTCACAGATTGTCATTATTTTGTTTTATAATTCAAATTGCATCTCAAAGTTTTCCAAATTCAAGATTTTGTTGTTATCGATCCCATGTGTATATCGGAAACGGGAAGAGTTATCGAAAATCGGAAACAAACTTGTACTGCCTAGGGATTAGGCGAGCTTAAGTTCGAAATCTGGAGTCTCTAGCTCTTATAGTCTCTGAGATCGACGCGTTCATACATACGGACAGACAGACAGACAGACGGACAGACGGACAGACGGACATGGCTATATCGACTCGGCTGTTGATGCTGATCAAGAATATATATACTTTATTGGGTCGGAGATGCTTCCTTCTGCCTGTTACATACTTTTGCACAACTTCATTATACCCTTTTTTCCCATTTTTAATGGGATCAGGGTATAAAAATGTCCGTCTGTCCGTCTGTATGTATGAACGCGTCGATCTCAGAGACTATAAGCGCTAGAGACTCCAGATTTGAAACTTAAGCTCGCCTAGGCAGTACAAGTTTGTTTTCGATTTTCGACAACTCTTCCCGTTTCCGATATACACATGGGATCGATAACAACAAAAGCAAAAACAAATTTGTACTGCCTAGGGATTAGGCGAGTTTAAGTTCCAAATCAGGAGTCTCAAACTCTTAGTCTTTGAGAACGACGCGTTCATACATATACACAGACAGGGATCAGGGTATAAAAATGAGTACAAGGGGAGACATCTCAGATTAAGATAATGCTACTTGAACACTATACACACCATCATTATCATTCTCCGGCGTCGGACTGGATGAGCTAATGGAGGAAACACTGCCGCCGGCCTGGTTCTTATCATTGGTGGCATCCGGCGCAGGTGAACTGGGATCAATGCTGTGATTACTGCTCGAGTTGGTTGAATGCGAGACATTGCCGCTGCTGGAGAGCTCCATGGCCACGCCGTACGTGACCTTATCTTTTGGCGAATGATGCAGTCCGGCTGCACTGAAGATGGGAAAGCTGCTCGCATGACTCATGTGATTCGTGGCCAGTTGCATGGATGAGCTTAGGTGGTTGTGATGCAGTAGACGTCCCGTTGGCAAACTTCCCAACGCTGTTCAGGGAGTTAGTTACACATATACTAAAATGTATTTTCACACAAACTAAGTTTACTCACAGGGCGGTGGCAAGAGGCCGGAGCCATAGCAGGGCGGCGAAAGTAGCACAGGAGGTCTGCAAATTGGATTGGAGTGTTATGCAAATGACAGCAACGGGAAGAACAACAACAACAGTTACACTTACCCAAAAACACCAACGGCTACCGCTGCCTCACGCAACGCCCGCCCGTGCTCCATCTCCCGCAGCGTCTCCGGCCGTATAGTGGCCGTGTTGCGAGGCTGCCGCTCATTTTGCACGGCTGTAATTGCAAAACAAAACACTAACATAAGTAAATCACATCTCTATTCTGTATGTATGTATTTTGTTTTGTACCACAAAGTGAAACCGCCTCCCGAGCCCAATCCGTGCGCATAATGAGGAAACTGTCGCAGTGACAAAATAGCTTGACGCCTTGCTAAATATATTTTCAGCAGGTAGTACATGTGCCTTTTTCTCTCTTAGCGAATCTCTCTCTCCCAATCATTGTACCCAAACCATCATGGTAAATTGGTTTTGTGGTCACGTGCCGCTCACGCCCACAAATTGTTTTCCCATTTGTTTATGCAATTTTACCACACAACACAACACAACACACACACACATACACAATATCCGACTGAATGAGATCGTGTGCTCCTTTGGGAAACTGTTGCCGTTTTGCATATGCTTCGCATAATTTATGGTTAAATTAGTGGCTGCGTATAACCATAATGAAGTGCTGCCATTGATTGAACAGTTGTTAATAAGGAAACTGAAATTATTATACCAACCATCATGCTCAAACAATCGAATCTCAAATTTACGAGTAAACACGTACAACAAATTAAATCTAGAACAACTGGGAATCGTGTGCTCTTTGTGAGATTTGTGACATGTTTACAGTGAATAAGTAAGTAAGTTAGTGTACCAGACAGATCGTCTTATGCATTGTAGTACCAGTCTGTACCAAGCTACCGAGCCCGAGCCCACCTGGTGGGCAAATATAGGCAAATATGTAACGTAAAATATGTGAGATTATTAATTATCAAACAATAAGTGATTAAAGATTGCAGTACAATGCAACGATTTTAAAAATCTAGAAAATATTCAACATGCATTCAAATAAAATACAGAGAGAAAGCGTAATAAAACTGTTAACTTCGCACTGTTAACTTCGCACGCATATAAGTTAATTGAATGTTTAAATTAAAAAATCTGTAGAACTTTCAACTATTTAAATCATAGCTTAAAGACAGAAAATTGCGTAGTTTTAATTTATTTATATAAGTTTCCCTCTGCAGCATCCATCAAAACCAAAAGCAAATAAGTATATGCATGTCTGATCAATATATCTGTTATGCAGATAATAAAGTCTACTGTTTATTCAAGTGCTCTCAAGCTGCTTAACAATCTGTCAAAGACAACAACAACAGCCACCAGCAGGTAACAAATCAATTGAGTGAGCAATATGTAAATAAAGTGCACCCACAAACAGCCACCACCAAAAGGAAACCTTTTGTAAGCGCTGCTCATTCGTGGGAAAGGGTTAGAAGAGAAAGGGTCAGGGGAAATGAGGTTTAAGAACTGGTACGACAATATTTACTTTAGACGGAACGCACGTGTCGCCAAGTTTATGTTTTTTTTTAAGGTCATGTTAAAGAGCAATTAAAAGTGCTTCAGTTCATTAGAGCGTTTACCAGCTTATGAACTATACTCGTATACATATCAGTGGGATTATAGATATATATACGTACCATCCTTGTTCATTCCCATTTGAAGGCACTTCTTGAGCCTGCAGGCCTGGCATTGATTCCGATGCGCCTTGTCCACAATACAACGTCCGGTGCCCGCCTGACAGCTGCAATCAAAGAAGAACGCTTTTCGATTAATTGAAGTTGAATTTAATGCTCTGCCATAATTAAGTTATGCTACCATCCTCCTCTAACCAGATTTGTCGTGTCAAAAATTGCAACATTTGTCAGATGCGGCGCTCAAACTCAAACGAAGCGGAATTTGGTTGGCCAACCAACGACTTAATACAAAAGCACTTCAGTATGTGCTGCTGTTGTTGCTGCCACAAGCACAAAAAAAAAAAAAAAAAAAAAAACAGAAAGATAGAAAGAAAAGTATCTGCACGGATCTAGTCTTTGTTTTGTATTTTGCTAGACACTGTGTGGCACTTGTGGCATTTTAATCAAATCTCGACACGAATCGAGTCTGAGTGGTGTGCACGAAATCATTGCCTCTTCTTGCCAGATTATCCCCCTTTTGCAAGCTTAGTCTGCCATCGTCATCGTCCTGCATCCCTGTCGCACTGTAAGCCTGCAAACCAAAACTCAAAACACAAAATGGCAAAGGTTCTTAGAGCTGTTTTGAGGCGTCTGCCAGTCAAGTTTCAATTTCTATTTGTCGCATTTTATGTGTTCTCTGGCGCCACAGCTGAAGTTTGACTAACTAACAAAGCACTTAGCTAAATGTATCTTTCAGATACACACTCGCACACCCAGTATATTCCATTTCATGACGCCTACTATTTGTCCATAAAATATGCAAATTTTTCTCATTCGAAAACAAATCACGTAGATTGAACGCCTTTCCAAGAGCTATGGGTCTGCTTAGAGTCGTTTATTTTAATGCGTTTCCTCTACTTTATTTGTAAAATAAAATTAAATAAATATTATTATTTTTACACCTTCGCATTTATAAACTGACTTAATTTAATTGAATATCCTTATTTTAACCATAATCTCTAAAATCAATAAATGTGTATCACAACTATATTTAGTTGACAAACTTACAAGCAAATACTGAAAAACAACAAAAATTTGGAATTGAGGGGGCTGTTAGACACGGCAATGAATCACAGTAGTTTTAAATATAAAGTTGACACTAATTTGTATCTGTAGTGTCGGTTATCCTTGTCCAACTTTATGGTCTTTAGGTAAATTTTCTACCCTGAATCTATGAAATATGTATAAAAATATATCATTTTGTTTTTAACACTTCTGTGAACTTTATAAAAAATAATTACAATAATAATAATTAGGAACAAATAATATGTTTAAATGTGGATTTGGTGAACATAACATGGATTTAAAAGAGGAGTGCTATTATTATTTTCGCGAGTTCTCAACACTTTTCCTATAAAACAAAAATAAAACAAGTAAGCTCTAGTTAAGAAAGGTCGACTAGAAGATAACCTGAACCTTAAACATAACGCGTGCAGTCAGTGCTTGTAAGCATATGTGTGTACAAAAGGGCAAGCAAAACAGCTCTACTGAATGCTTGAGTTAAGTTCAATCTTCGATATCTCCGGAGTTTCACATTCGATTTCGAAGCAATATTCACAGATGATCATTATTTGGTCTATAGTGTTTGGATCAAGTTTCAAATTTTTAAAAATCCAAACTTTGTTGGTATCGATTGCATGTGAATAAAACATGCATGTTAAAAAAACTGAAAGAGTTATCGATAATTTGAAACAAACTTTACCTTCGCGTGGTGTACACGAACCTAATTCTCAAGACTCTAGCTGTAATAGTTTAAGAAAAATGTTTCTAACTATCGTATCAATGAAAACGTAATTACACTTTAATAAATTGTAAAGCTTCAACAAAGGAGTTTCTATTATATAATTCGCAGTTATGCATTGGGCTAACAGGTGCTTTTGGCCAAAAAATATGTAATTGCAAAGATCATTTCTATGTTTACAAATTTGTAAACTTAATTATACCCTGAACCCATTGAATATGGATAAAAAGAGCATAATGGTTTTTTGCAAAAGTTTGTAACAGACAGAAGAAAGTATCTCGGACCCAATACAGTACATATATTCCTGATCATCATTAACAGCCCAGTCGATATCTCTGTTTGTTAGTCTGTAAGTATGAACTCATCGCTCAAACAGACTATGAGAGCTAGAGACTTTAGATTTGGAACATAAGCTCGCTCGGAAGGTTGTTTAAAATTTTCGATAACTCTCCCCGTTTCCGATATACACATGTAATCGATAGCAAAAAAATCTTGAATTTGGAAAACTTGGAAATGAATAATAAGTCTTTATTATTCTAATTTTATTGAAATCGGATGAGAAATACCGGAGATATGGAAAATTGAATTTAAGTCAAGTATGAGTCAGTATACGCGTACACACACACACACATACGTTCAAGCACTGACTTTAAGCGTTTAGTATTGGGGTCAGGGTATCTTCTAGTCGAGATTTCTCGACTAGAATCATCATATTTGAAGAAGAATTTAAGATAACTGATCATTTTTGCTCTTTTGCTTTTTAAGCACGACTAAATGTTTTGACAACATAAAAAATTATAGCTATTATAATCAAGGTTAGTTACACAATCGTACAGTACAAATTTAAATTATCCGCTCTGAGAACGACCACAGCTTGTGGTGTGGCACAGTGGGGCCAGCGAATGATGATTCATCTATTATTGATGGTAAAGTGTAAACTTTTACAGTTTATTAAGCGTTACGTGACAAGTGGTTACAACAGAACTGATTGAGGTGTACGCATTTTGATAGGTTGAGTTAGACACCTTGGCATGTCCCCTCCTCGTACTGAGTGCACAACAAACAAGTTTGAAAGTATTACTTATGAATATTTAACAGATTAATGAGTATATTTGTGATATATAAGCAGACACCTAGCCGGACAACACTTCAATGTCAAATTTAAAACTGCTCCTGCAAGATGGTACTACGTAAAATCTTTCCAAGCATGTATGCAGTGCCGGAGCACAGATCCACCAAAGTCACGCAAGGCGTCGCTCTATTTACTGCGCTGCGTCTTCCTAATGGGCATCCGATCGCCGCCAAAAAATTTTTTTCTGCTCTACTGTGTGTGGTCCTTTGCGCTGAATCTGGCTTCAACATTCTACCAGCCCATTGGCTTCATGACTGGCTACATAATTCATTTGTCGGAGTTCTCGCCGGGTGAGTTTTTGACCTCGTTGCAGGTGGCATTCAATGCTTGGTCGTGCTCCGCCAAGGTTATCATTGTCTGGGTGCTAGTGAATCGCT
>JAWNNW010001047.1:0-31480 GCA_035044465.1 Scaptomyza tumidula
TAAAAATCAAAGTACGTACGATTTACGTTGTAGACCTCGTTCGTTTGAAGTTGGACAAGAAGTCACTAAAGGTAATTTTGCTGTGGGTAATGCGGCTGCCACGTATAGTGCAAAATTAACTCTGGTGGGAATTAAAGCTCGCATTAAAGCAAAGCTGTGACAATCGGTCTATTTAATCGAAGATTTAAAGGCAAAAGAGTTGGGAAGATTCCATGCAAAAGACCTATTGTAATCAATTCATCGTCACCCTTTAAGGTTTTATCTTCACCCAGTGGGTAGAGATCAAACCTGTGGGGGGTGGTGTAAGGGTTCGATGAGAATCGAACTAAAAAAAATTATTATTATAATTATTCGTTTATTATTATTCATTTAATTGTTATTATAATTATTTAAATTCAAATTTAAACTTTAACGGCGATTTGACCGCCAAAGGCAAAAGTCTGGCAACCCCAATCGTCAGCTAATCTGCCTGAAAGTCTGGCAACCCCCAACGATCAGCTGATCCGCACGCAAGTCTGCACGGCTGCGCTGTCAGCACATGCACCGGCAGCTTCACGCATTTCCGCTATGACGATTAGTGACATCAGACGTGCATATTTTTGATCTGCGAACATCCAGAGTTAACGTGGAATTATTGAGATTTAATTTGTGCTGTATACCCAGGCTGCTCAATCAAAGATTGTTGCAGCTAATATTGCCAGGAGGGAAAACATTTTTGGTGCTGTTTCAACCTTTGTGTTTGCAAGGTAAGCTTGTGTCAACAGTGCCAGACAGTGAATCAAGTGTTTTGTTGTTTTTTCAGACAAGTGAAACTTGTGGTGGCTGGTGGAGCGTTAACCTTTTGTTTTTGCAAGACAAGTGAAACTTGTGGTTGCTGGTGGTGCGCGCAGCCTAAGCCAAAGCCACCGTCCAAAAATTCCCGCCGTCGGCACTTTCCACGGCACCCCTTTTCTATAAGGTGCTGCTTTTAATGTAAGTCCTCAATTAGAGGCATACATGTAAGCCCGTCGGAGGATGGATGAGGCCTACCTACGTGGCCGACGAATGAGGCCAGTGGAAGAGGCCACATGCCTTGAGCACACGCATGCCCCCCCTAACCATCACACATCCGGTACCGTCCCTGGTCATATAAAAGTGATGCCTACAGCGATCAGTATCGAGAAGGAATGAGTTTTGATTTAATAATAAAAGAATTTTTAAATTTATAATTTTTGTAATATTTATTTTAAAGTCATGCGCATTTGGCTGTATTATATACACACCCACACTCATCAATACACATACACACAGACAACACATACATACACACCTCGTCGTCATCAGGCCTGCTGACATAGATGGATTTTTCGTGAGTACGGCTAAGCCGAAAACAAAGAAAGATGAAGTGTGAGTTTAATAGAAAAAAGTGTTTAAGAAAATTTAAAAACAAAAACATAAAAGAAAAATCAAACAAATAGATAAACAAAGACAAACAAACATCAAAGCGCGCATTAGGAAATAGAACGCAAAATAAATAATACAATTAGTTTATAAAAATTATATATATAAGAATTATAAGTGTAAGAATAATGATAGAGAAATTAGTTTAATAAGAAACCAAAAACAAAAATGAAATTAAAATTAAGCCATGAAGGCATTATAAACTAAATATTGAAAATGAGTTATTAAAATCTTGTTAATTTGGGCACCTTAACTAATTCACAATATCATTTATAGGGTAGAATCCCATAAGTTCATTCGATTCTACAGGTAGAGAGGGCACATAAAGAAGAACAGCATCACCAAGTTCTTCATAATCTACCTATCATTCAATTCAATTGACTTTGGTCCATCCCTTTCCATTTCTGTCTACGATTTTTATGATTTGTGAAGCGTGTTTAAATATATGGCTATTCCAAAGATCCCACCCACTTTCCCTGAGCACGGCCGGAACCGTATAGTAGACAAGGAATAGCCGAGACTAAAGAGTCGTGCTCGTTACAGTATGAAACAATCCTTTTGGATCAAGGAACGGATTAATGTTGATGATGTGGCTAGATGCTAGTAAGCTGCGCTTATACTTCCGCGAATAGGAATTCCTTTGATTAAGGATTATAAGTCGCTCCTGAGCTTCTAGAAGCTCACTATTTTGTAGCTGCTGTGTCGGAAACAGCATAGCTCCGGAGGATATTTGGATGTGATGGACACAGCTCCGCAATGCTGACCTTAACTGGACGCAGCTCTGGGTTATTCTCTAGACAATAAACTATTAAAACTGGCCAATGTTTCGGAGGAAGAGGTAACCAGTCTAGATCGTTCTATTACAGATGGCTTACTTCCACGGCATGTCCGCTGGATTGTCTTCTGACCGCACGTGCGACCACGCTTGACGATCTTGGAAACACGGCTGGCAACAAATTTTTCAAGAGCAGGTTGATTGCAGAGCCAGGACAAAACGATCGTTGCGTCGGTGCAGTTAAAGGATTTGGCTGAAAATAATTTCGCGAGAAGAACTCTACTATGGTCTTAAAAGTCACGAGGTAAACCGATACCAGAAAATCTTTCCACGCGAATATAGCATTCCACCTTTTCGAAGGCGTCGCAAAATCCATCAATCGCCTTCGGCTGAAAGAGACCCACCCAGGTATCCGAATATTTCCTCATCGAGGATGATTCATGAGGAAGTCTTTCCATCGCTGGACAAGGTCAGTAGAGATCGACCGATCTCTACTAGCCAGATTTCCTGCACGAAAATCTTTGCGTAAACGATGACAGGTGCCAGCCATTTTCCTGGATCTAATAGCTTAACTATCTCTTACAGTGCCTCACGTTTGGCAAGCGAGCTTTTGGCCGGAATATTGGAGGGCAGAGGTTCAAAGGCGAACGGTGTAACTTCTCGAGTAATAGGTGGTGTCTAGGGACACTGCGGAGGATCTCCTTTGTTTTCCACTTCCGAAGTGGAAGCCCGCTGAGTCCATAACTTCTTGGTGTTCTTTGATTCTGGAGATTGCGCATTTCATGATGTGACTCCCCGGTCACATTTCGTCGGCAAACATATAGTTAGCACGTGGAAACTGTGCTAGCAAATCTCTGGCGAGCTGTTGCAATTCGCAAATTGCCAAACGTAAGAGTGTTGAGCTCATAATCACAGACCTCTTGATTCTTCTTACGGTAGATCCTTAGAAAGGCGTGTGATAATATACCATGTCATGTATCGAAATTGAAGCTAAATGAAAGAAACTCCACTTCAGAATTTGAAAGGTCAGATCGGATTGGAGAACTGGACGTGCATTAAGGACAACATTCAGGCTTTTGCCGTTAGTAGACTGACTGGAGGCATTGAAAACTTCGCGATTATTTGTGGTGGTGCTGTTGAGTTTTAAAACAACATTATGTAGAAGATAGAAGTTCACAGAGTCGTCCTTTTATTTTAAAGGAATGTTTCTGCTCAAACGATTTTGGTTTTTAGAAACTGAGCCAGTGCGAAAAAATTACTGCGCCCAATATAACCATTGAAGCCACATTAAACAAGTAAGAAGGCTCTAGTCGAGATATCCCGACTAGACGATACCCTGATCCCTATATTTTACGCGTACAGTCAGTGCTTGCAAGCATGTGTGTTTGTGTGAACGCGCATACTGCATTCTGCATACACAACTTCAATGTCCCATATCTCCGGTGTTTGTTATCCGATTTCAATAAAAATTTCACAGATTGTCATTATTTTGTTTTATTATTCAAATGGCATCCAAATGGAAGATTTTGTTGTTATCGATCCCATGTGTATATCGGAAACGGGAAGAGTTATCGAAAATCGAAAACAAACTTATACTGCCTAGGGATTAGGCGAGCTTAAGTTCCAAATCTGGAGTCTCTAGCTCTTATAGTCTCTGAGATCGGTTGGCTCATACATACAGACAGACGGACGGACTGACGGACCTGACTATATCGACTCTGCTGTTGATGCTGATCAAGAATATATATACTTTGTAGGGTCGGAGAACCTTCCTTCTGCCTGTTACATACTTTTGCACAAAAACATTATACCCTTTTTCCACATTTATAATGGGATCATCAGGGTATAAAAAAAGTCGTTGAATATATAGATTGGGATTTCACCATCTTGGTGGACGCACATAAAAGTAAAAGTTCACCATGGAAGATAAAGACAATGGTGAGCTGTCATCGGGCACTGTCATGTCTGACAATCTACCAAACGTTCTAGAACCCTAAAAAATAAATAAATAAATTAATTAATTAACAGTTCTCGTGCCCCAGTCCCTAAAAAAAGATACCGGATGAACACTCGATAAACCCCCAAGGTTGTGTGGTTGTCTAATCCCGGTTCCTAGGTTTCTTTGGTAGACTTAGTGCAACAAAATGAATCCAATATATCCAAAGATACAAAAATTCCATTAGCTAAAAATATAGCTTGGGTAAGATATATTCTTCAAGGTCTATATTAAGGCCAAGTTGAAAGCCATTTTTACGGTGGAAAAATGTAAATTTAATTATGCTAGGAATATCTTTACTTCTATATATTGATAAGAATTTTGGCCAGAGCACATTATCGTAAATAAATCAACTGCCAGAAAAGAAAAAAAATCGTCCTCCGATTGTATTTCCCCCTCCCCAGGAGTTTTGCCTATAACTCTTCTCGATTCTGATATTTCTAAAACTTAACAACTTCCCTCGTACTTGGCTATCAGAATGTAAGACGTCTTTGTAGCAAGCTCAGTAGCTTAAGGCTTTTTTGCAATTCTTTTCTTTTTCATGTCATTGCCTACTGAAACTTGCTTAAGGCAAGATATTCTTAGTTCTGAAATTCTATTCAACAGATACTGTATCTATAGAAAAGACCGTACGCTTCGACGTGGCGGAGGTGTGTATTTCTGTTGCTGTATACTGTTCTTCGGAGAAAGTAATAGTAGGTGGTTCTATGGATATAGAATTTGCAGTCGTAAAGTTGAATATTAATGGTGTTGGTACCTCGTTTGTTCCCGTATCTTCCGTTAACTCTGTTTACGATGCTCAATTGTTAGCCATGTTGTCTCTTTCGTGCATGCTTTCTGATCGCAATTTCCTTGTAGTTCTTGGTAGCTTCAATATTGCTGAAGTAACTTTGATTTCTTGTTCCAACTCTGGCGCCCTGACCCCTACGGCTAAGAATGCATTCTTAATTAACTTACTTGGGATGTCATTGAGTCAAATCAATGTTATCCCAAATTCTCTTAAAAAAAAAGAAAAAATGCTTTTTCTGGTTTTTCTTTAAGATACATCACCCTCATCCATTACCACATCACAACCAGTCCTTAGGTTTATATCTTATCCAGAAGATTTATACCACCCAACGTTGGAGCTTTCGATCACTTTACCCTACCGGGTGCTATGCCCCAGTAGAAAACATTTGAGCCGAGTTCGTCAATTTCGCAAAACTTAATTATCGAAAACACTTTAAATTATTTTTATCAGATTTGAGTGTCCGTTATCAAAAGCCAACCAAGTCTATCGAACCTTCAATTCTTAACAATCGAAACTCGACAATCTTAACAATCGAAACTCGACAAGAATTTCAATAAATTTAAGTCTCCTTAAGCTTGTTCTGCATACATGATTGCTCGATCCCTTTTCTCAGATAAGATTAGCAGATTTCAGTTTCAGCAGGATCCTTAACGGTTTTTTGATTTCGTTAATACGAAACGCAGGTCATCGACTCTTCCATTAAACATATTCTTTGATGAAATACCAGTTAACTCAGGATCAGGCCATTGCCCATCTATTTGCTGATTTTTTTTAAACGACTTACAGCTCCTGTAATAACCAGTCGTTCTGCCAAACCCCTATCAGCTAAGCTGTGAGCTTAGGCACTTTGCTTTGAAGATAACATTTTTTTTTTACTTCGGAAAGAGTGTTCAATACTTATAGTCTCTGAGTTCGACGCGTTCATACATACAGACGGACAAACGGATGGACAGACGAACTCGGCTGTTGATACTGATCAAGAATATATATACTTTATGGGGTCGGAGAAGCTTCCTTCTGCCTGTTACATACTTTTGCACAAAGCCATTATACCCATTATAATGAAAGAAACTCCACTTCAAAATTTGAAAGGTCAGATCGGATTGGAGAACTGGACGTGCATTAAGGACAACATTCAGGCTTTTGCCGTTAGTGGACTGACTGGAGGCATTTTTTGTGGTGGTGCTGTTGAGTTTTAATACAACATTATGTAGAAGATAGAAGTTCACAGAGTCGTCCTTTTATTTTAAAGGAATGTTTCTGCTCAAACGATTTTCGTGTGTGTGAACGCGCATACTGCATTCTGCATACAGAACTGATCAAGAATATATATACTTTATGGGGTCGGAGAAGCTTCCTTCTGCCTGTTACATACTTTTGCACAAAACCATTATACTCTTTTTACCCATTTTTAATGGGTTCAGGATATAAAAATGTAATTGGAGTGGAACACGCATATACACCTATACGATATAACATGGATATCTTTTAACCATTCCTTGTGAGCTGACTTCTGTAACACTGCTGAGCCTGTCACCCACAAAAACATCATTCGGTCAAGTGTAGAACTAAATAATGTTAACATTAGTTAACTATTCCCCCTTCGCTAAGTAACACTTGCATTCCTAACCCGCTTACCTGGTAAAATTAGCCAAGTATGGAGGATTTTTGGCACTGGAATACTTTTTAGGGAAAGTTTGTCAATTAAAAAGATCAATGTCCCTTTAGTAAAAATGGTTAAAAGTCTGGCTTATTTGATATCATTAAAGACTTTTTTTCCAATTCAAATTATAATTTGTTTTATAAACACACGAAAATTATTATTGTTTTTTGCAGCTTCATAGACATTTACTATTTTTTGCAGGTTACATACAAATTTTTTTTCCCATACTCAATTGACAACAAAAAAGAATAAGAGAGCGAAATGATAATGATAAACACAAGTAACAGTAGAATTAGGCAACAAGAACAATTAGGTAATATCGCGTCGAATGATGCGCCGAACAGACCCTGAACATAGGGCTGACGAACAAAGGCAAAAACCTTTGGCGCCCTCAGTGCCCACCGTCGAACAGACATGGAAACTATGTAATAGTATTTTAGAAAGAGCAAGAAACAGGAAACAGTGGGCCCTGGTAAGGGACAATACAGTTCGTAAGTTGATAGAGCAGGCGAGAGGCACATGGGCAAGGCGAAGTGATCGCCTTTTAGAAAGCGAAGCGGTAACCAACTCTTATAAAAATTTGACTCAAAGAATTAGGCAGTACCGGACCAATCCCGAGCTACAACAGAGTTCAACGTGCGAATACCAGCGGATAGGGAACGTCTGGCAATAAATATGATTTGAATGATTTGAATGAATCATCTGTCAGTTTTTTCCTCCGACACAGTTTCCTTTGTTGCAACAGCAGAAGGTAGGGACTTAGTTTCAGATCTAATAGAAAGATCTGCCCAAACCTCCAAACGAGGAAAATACTGTAGAAGATGAATATTTGAGTCCCAGAGGTTAGGAAAACGTTGCGGTGCAGAGAATTGTAATGGCACCTGGAGAAGGTCAGCGTCCTTTGGATATGATTGCAAATTCCGACTCCGAGGAACTGGCTTTCCCAAAAATATTCCCTGGAATTTAAAGAAAATGTACAGAAAGATGGTTATAAAACCAGGAATTTCGATCGAAGAGGTTGTAGAACTGATAAAATATTTTTTAACTCAAGGCATTTTCACAGCAAACGCGTTCAATGAAGAGCATATAGAAAATTTAATTGACCACGATGATGGCTATAAAGTTTTGAAAGGTATTCGCACGTCTCCCGCTCACCTGGAATCGGAGAAAAAAAAGCAGATAAAGATTAAGGACATGGTCCGACATTTCTTATAACGTTCGCAACAGTCGAAACTTCAACTTCAAGAAACGTTGACAAAATAGAAATTACTGAAGAATTAGCCTCAAATTTCAATTTTAATCACAAGGTCCGTCTCATAAGAGCTGATCCAGTAAATTGTGGTAGATATTTTGAGTATCGATTAAGGCAGCTTCTAAAACTTATGAAGAATGAGGGCGGTGTATTCGGTAGTTATAGGGTTATAAAATATTATTAGCGAGTCGAGTTTCAGCAAAGGGGCTCACCACATATTCATGGCATGTTTTAGCTTGACATCAATGATGAATCAAGCATTCCCTTAGTTACGTCATTTATTGATCAGTTTATCAATAGTGATGCAACTAATCCCTTTTTAGAGTGCCAGACCCACAATCATGGGCACTCATGTTAGCGCGAAGTTAGGTGAAACCAATTTGTAGAATCGGTATTCGAAACCCTCCCATGCCTCAAACAGAGATTTATTTTCCGTTAGAAGACGATGCTGAAAATATAGAAGCATCGCAAGAATGTTGAAAAAATTCAGATCCTATAGAATTTCTTTTTGATCGCGAAAGTATAGAGCGTTTAAGTGATTTCAATAATTTTTCTCCTCCGATACTCATCGTCTACACTACTACAGCGAGCCAAAATTGATATTTAGTTCATTTAAGATCCCAATGCTTGCTGCAGTTAGTCGTTAAATATACAAAGAAGACCCAAACGGTTATTTCAAAATTAATGCGTGATGCAGTAAAGCGGTTAGTAGGCAATGTAACAATAAAGCAAAAGTTACAACATAAATGTCACAAATTTATTTCGACTACGTAAATATCCGCCCAAGAAGCTGTTACTGCTGTTTGGGTATGCGTCTATCCGAAATCAGTACTGATGAGGTATATAATATTTCATTGCCAGAGCAACGGGATAGAATCCTTAATTCTACGGCCCAGCTTAAAAATGTACCCATGGAATCAACAGATATATTTGAATTAGGACTTATAGTGTTGTTGTTTATTTCTATGGTTTAAGGACTGCAGATGAAATATCAATGAGTTGTGTCAATATACTTGTGTTCTTTATTATTTTCCATTCACTTACGTACTACTTTTCGGGGTGTGATAACATTATACTCTTCATGCGCTCACGATACATCGATAACATATCGGTTCTTACTAGGACTACCAGACTTACGACTACTTTCATTTCGTATTGATTAGCATAACTTAATTTCAACATATAGATCACTATGTTTAGCGCCTCGTTGCCTTAGAAAGCTTATTCTTAGCTGAGTTTGCTGTATTTTATAGGTTTAGCAAAAAGCAAATTGGTGCTGGCGAACATATTAATGAAGAAAATGATAACGAAACACCCCGCACTTCTGAAGTATTAGTTTTCGCTCTTCGCGATCGTAGTTTCAACATAAACACTGACAGGACTAATTTTTCAGGAGGTAGTTATGCTATTTGCGCCGTGAGGGATTTCTTCAGCTTGAGCACATCTCCAGACTTGTCGTCAAAGTGCTCCGGTTGTCTCATAAAGATCTCCTCCTCGAGATCGCTATTTAAGTATGCAGTCGACACGTCTAGTTGATGAACAAACAGCTGATATTCAGCTGCCATAGCCAAGACCAAACGAATAGTAGCAAAGCGAACTACTGTTTAGTATGTCTCTTCGTAGTCAATTCCATATTTTTGATTGCATCTTTCGCCACCAAGCACGCCCTGTTGCTCGATTTTCCCTGCTAAGTTCGTTTTTAGCGTAAGCACCCATTTGCATCCAACGGGTCTTTTACCAACTGGTAATTTCACTAGTTCCCTCGTATTAGATCGTCTTTTAAAGTATCGCTATCCGGATAGTTCTGGTCTTAAGCTTTCTTATTTACCTCCTCTTTAGTCTCTTCGATCAATCCCATATCAGCTAATTCATACGGCTCACTCTCTATGCAATATACGTCTCTGCTGATTTTTACATCACCTGTGCTTTTATCATACAAGGAGTGTATGGAAAGTACTAAGATACTCCTTAACACCTTTGTCGATGTACTCACTTCAATTTCTAACCTGTCTTACGCTCCAGCATTATAAAGTGATCTTGTAATAATTTTCTCACCTCTGATTTGTGCTTAATAAAATACACATGTACATACCGACTTATTTTCATCTATTACAGGGAGGAATTATCAGCTGGCTCCAATTGATGCTTTACTTACGGGCTTACACACATCACTATGAATCAAATCCAATAACTTAGTTGCCGTGGTGTGTGACTTTTCGAATGGCTTCACTTGACACTTATTCTTTACGTAGTTTATGCAATCCACAAGTCTGTCTGTGGAATCAAATGTCAAACCTCGAACCATATCCTTTTTGTTTAATGCAAAAATATATATATTCTTGTAGGCCCCGCCACGGGAAAAAGCAGGTTTACTGGTAAAGACCAGAGATAGCGGACCTGCGCGTAAAGTATTACAGGCTACGTCGTGTCGCACAACGGGCGAGAAACCGAGTGGAAGCGAACGTAAAGTCGGCGGAAAATAAGGCCGCAAAAACGGAATTATGACGAACCAAGGCTACTGGCGGGAGTTGGTTGCAGACAGAAAGAGTTCCCTGGGGACTAGGCTACAAAATTGTGACTCGAAAACTTGGGGCCCTGAAATGCGTCGAGAAGCTGCGACAATGGAGAACATAGTCGCCGCGCTGTTCCCACAGCACAAGATCAGGCCGCAAAGGTAATGGAGCTAGATGGAAGTAATCCCACAATATGCCTACCTAATTGTTGGAGTTTTCTTCTCATGTTGGAAAACTGCAAGGCTGGTGGTCATCAGCAAAAGAAAGGGCGATCCGGAGTCTCCATCGTCCTACCGCCCGTTGTGTATGCTGGATACAGCGGGAAAGGCGATGGAGAAGCTGATTTAGCCCAGGTTAACGACAGCAATCCGCAACGCCCAGAGAACCAGCACGGGTTTAGGGTGGGCCGGGCCAATCAGAGACGCTGTCCTTGATGTAGTTGCAGCGTGGCACTTTTTGTGACTCTCGACGTAAGAAATGCGTTTAACTCGGCGAGATGGACAGATATGATGGAGGCTCAATTTGGGGGTCGCGACTTATCTACTTCGAATAATTGACATATACCATGCGCAGCGCAGGCGTCCGCAGAAAGGTGGTAACGGCAGGGGCCGGATCTATACTTGGACCGGATCTTTGCAGAGCGAGACCTGCAACTAGCACAGCTCAAACTTGCTCAAGCTGGATGGCGGAACATGGGCTGGCATTGGTGCTGAACAAGACAGAAGTGGTTGTTCTGGCGAAAAAAAGGATACCAACGATCATCCCATTGAGAGTCGGGGAAACCGCGGTGAGGTCAAGACCTGCGGTCAAATATCTCGGCATGATGAGAGCCACCAAGCTGAGCTTCTTCCTAAAAATAAAGCGGGCGGCAGACAAAGCTGCAGATGGTGTGATTGCGCTTAGCAGGCTAACGGCCAAAGTAGGAGGCCCGACATCTAGGTTCAGTCGGTGTTGTTATATGGGGCTGAGATATGGGAAAATTTTCTGGAGAAAGATATATACCGGAATAGGCTGGCACAAGTTCAACGAAGGGGAGCCCTTGAGAAAAGCTTCCACCGTATGGTCTCGGAACCCACAATGTTGGTGATCGCTGGGGTGGCACCAATACACCTTCTGGCTAAAGAGCGGCAGGAGAAGGCTGCTCAGGAGTAGATACGAAATTCGCGCATGGCAGACCTATTGGTAGTAATAGTAATCAGAGAATCGTGAAAGCTTAGAGAGCCGATCTGTTTCGGGATTATATTTGTATGTGTGTGTGTGTGTCTGTCTACGCGCATACTGCATACTGCTACTACACAACTTCAATGCTCCATATCTAAAGGAATAAAAAAAGGATTATTATAAATGCAATAAAGGGCAAAACAAAATTTTACATTTGGAAGATAAATCTGATGTCAAAATAGCAGCATCGGCAAGTTGTTTACAAACAAACCATGTACTTCTTGCCACAGAACGTCCACAGAACGTATTGAAGAAAACTATGGCTATAAATCAACGTCGTCTCGGAAAGACGAAATATAAATAAATATAAAGAGGCAAAGGTCTGCACTAAAAATCAACGAAATTGGCGGACGAACACAAACATCGAGAGCAAGAGTTAAAATGTTATACTTAAATCACATTATAACAAATTCAACTCAAAAAACAAGTAAGAAGGCTCTAGTCGAGGAATCCCGACTAGACGATACCCTGATCCCTATACTTTCCGCGTGCAGTCAGTGCTTGCAAGTATGTGTGTGTGTGTGTACGCGCATACAGCATAGTGCATACAAAACTTCAATATCCCATATCTCCGGTGTTTATTATCCAATTTCGATAAAAATTTCACAGATTTTCATTATTCTGTTTTATAATTCAAATTGCATCTCAAAGTTTTCAAAATTCAAGATTTTTTTGTTATCGATCCCATGTGTATATCGGAAACGGGAAGAGTTATCGAAAATCGGAAAGAAATTTGTACTGCCTAGGGATTAGGCGAGCTTAAGTTCCAAATCTGGAGTCTCTAGCTCTTATAGTCTCTGAGATCGACGCGTTCATACATACAGACGGACAGACGGAAAGACGGACAGACGGACATGGCTATATCGACTCGGCTTTCGATGCTGATCAAGAATATATATACTTTATAGGGTCGGAGATGCTTCCTTCTACCTGTTACATACTTTTGCACAACTTCATTATACCCTTTTTTCCCATTTTTAATGGGATCAGGGTATAACAAGTAAGAAGGCTCTAGTCGAGATATCCCGACTAGACGATACCCTGATCCCTATACTTTCCGCGTACAGTCAGTGCTTGCAAGTATGTGTTTGAGTGTGTACGTGTATACTGCATACTGCATGCTGCATACACAACTTCATTGTCCCATATCTCCGGTGTTTATTATCCGATTTCGATAAAAAATTTCACAGATTGCCATTATTTTGTTTAATAATTCAAATTGCATCTCAAAGTTTTCAAAATTCAAGATTTTTTTGTTATCGATCCCATGTGTATATCGGAAACGGGAAGAGTTATCGAAAATCGGAAACAAACTTGTACTGCCTAGGGATAAGGCCAGCTTAAGTTCCAAATCTGGAGTCTCTAGCTCTTATAGTCTCTGAGATCGACGCGTTCATACATACGGACAGACGGACAGACGGACATGGCTATATCGACTCGGCTTTCGATGCTGATCAAGAATATATATACTTTATGGGGTCGGAGATGCTTCCTTCTACCTGTTACATACTTTTGCACAACTTCATTATACCCTTTTTTCCCATTTTTAATGGGATCAGGGTATAATAAGAAACTATCGTACTGCCTCACTTGGTAAAAGATCAACCAGCAGAGCCAATCGTGACATCTCGTTGGAAGTTTCCAGCAAACATTACGTTGGCGGATCCTACCTTTGACAAACCTGGAAAAATAGACATCATTCTAGGAGCAGAATATTATTTTGAAATCATTTAAAAATTGTACTTATTGAAGCAGATAAGTTAGATCAACAAATAGCAAAAATTTGGGAATTGGATTCATTCAAAACTAAAACATCTTGCATTTCGTTGGAGAAACAGTGCGAGAAACAGTTTGTTATCTAGCAACACGAAGATTTTTGTACTTGGAAAAAAGACTCACACGACGTCCTGTGACTAAGGCCAGCTATATTCAGTTCATGAAAGAGTATGTATTCACAGCGGACATTAAAAAAATGTATCGTCAAATTTAGATGATAGTATTGAGATACTATCAGTACATAGTGTGGCGCAGCAACCCATCAGTGGATCTAAAATACTACAGACTAAAAACAATCACAAAGGCAGCACCATTTTTAGCCACGAAATGTTTCCAATATCTGGCACAAAAGGCCAAAAGAAAACTTTTGTTAGGAGCTGTTGCTTTGGAAAATGATTTTTATGTTGACGACTGCATAATAGGGGCGGATACAATACCAGAGGCTCTTCAGAGACAACAACAAGCTGAATAAGCTCCTGCATAGTTCTGGATTTAAGTTGAGAAAATGGTGTACATATACTGTAAGATTGAACTACTACAAAAAGTTGCAAAGGAACACATAGTATCTAATGTTCAACAGGAAGATACCGCAGTCGAGGATTGCTTCATTAAAAACCCCAAATCAGATCTCTTATGTGGTAAAACTGACATTGTCACTAAAGACTCAGCACTCTTTTATTCTTCAGCGCTATCCGAACTATCGGATTCGATTTCGGGCTCTACCGGTAAATGCTCATTATTATCTTTAATATTATTTACCAGGTCTCGTTTCCCTCCTGGTGAACTTTTGACAACAAAGGAGATCAACTCCTCTTCGTTGCAGTTGCTGTAGTACCAAAATCATCTTCAAACAAGTAAGAAGGCTCTAGTCGAGAAATCCCGACTAGACGATACCCTGATCCCTATACTTTACGCGTACAGTCAGTGCTTGCAAGTATATGTGTGTGTGTGTGTACCCGCATACTGCATAGTGCATACAAAACTTCAATGTCCCATATCTCCGGTGTTTATTATATATAAAATAAAATTTTCACAGATTGTCATTATTTTGTTTTATAATTCAAATTGCATTTCAAAGTTTTCCAAATTCAAGATTTTGTTGTTATCGATCCCATGTGTATATCGAAAACGGGAAGAGTTATCGAAAATCGGAAAGAAATTTGTACTGCCTAGGGATTAGGCGAGCTTAAGTTCCAAATCTGGAGTCTCTAGCTCTTATAGTCTCTGAGATCGACGCGTTCATACATACAGACGGACAGACGGAAAGACGGACAGACGGACATGGCTATATCGACTCGGCTTTCGATGCTGATCAAGAATATATATACTTTATAGGGTCGGAGATGCTTCCTTCTACCTGTTACATACTTTTGCACAACTTCATTATACCCTTTTTTCCCATTTTTAATGGGATCAGGGTATAACAAGTAAGAAGGCTCTAGTCGAGATATCCCGACTAGACGATACCCTGATCCCTATACTTTCCGCGTACAGTCAGTGCTTGCAAGTATGTGTTTGAGTGTGTACGTGTATACTGCATACTGCATGCTGCATACACAACTTCATTGTCCCATATCTCCGGTGTTTATTATCCGATTTCGATAAAAAATTTCACAGATTGCCATTATTTTGTTTAATAATTCAAATTGCATCTCAAAGTTTTCAAAATTCAAGATTTTTTTGTTATCGATCCCATGTGTATATCGGAAACGGGAAGAGTTATCGAAAATCGGAAACAAACTTGTACTGCCTAGGGATAAGGCCAGCTTAAGTTCCAAATCTGGAGTCTCTAGCTCTTATAGTCTCTGAGATCGACGCGTTCATACATACGGACAGACGGACAGACGGACATGGCTATATCGACTCGGCTTTCGATGCTGATCAAGAA
This sequence comes from Scaptomyza tumidula, assembly GCA_035044465.1. Classification (NCBI taxonomy): domain Eukaryota; kingdom Metazoa; phylum Arthropoda; class Insecta; order Diptera; family Drosophilidae; genus Scaptomyza; species Scaptomyza tumidula. Next base: position 15,315 of record JAWNNW010001047.1, read on the forward strand.
TATATATACTTTATGGGGTCGGAGATGCTTCCTTCTACCTGTTACATACTTTTGCACAACTTCATTATACCCTTTTTTCCCATTTTTAATGGGATCAGGGTATAATAAGAAACTATCGTACTGCCTCACTTGGTAAAAGATCAACCAGCAGAGCCAATCGTGACATCTCGTTGGAAGTTTCCAGCAAACATTACGTTGGCGGATCCTACCTTTGACAAACCTGGAAAAATAGACATCATTCTAGGAGCAGAATATTATTTTGAAATCATTTAAAAATTGTACTTATTGAAGCAGATAAGTTAGATCAACAAATAGCAAAAATTTGGGAATTGGATTCATTCAAAACTAAAACATCTTGCATTTCGTTGGAGAAACAGTGCGAGAAACAGTTTGTTATCTAGCAACACGAAGATTTTTGTACTTGGAAAAAAGACTCACACGACGTCCTGTGACTAAGGCCAGCTATATTCATGAAAGAGTATGTATTCACAGCGGACATTAAAAAAATGTATCGTCAAATTTAGATGATAGTATTGAGATACTATCAGTACATAGTGTGGCGCAGCAACCCATCAGTGGATCTAAAATACTACAGACTAAAAACAATCACAAAGGCAGCACCATTTTTAGCCACGAAATGTTTCCAATATCTGGCACAAAAGGCCAAAAGAAAACTTTTGTTAGGAGCTGTTGCTTTGGAAAATGATTTTTATGTTGACGACTGCATAATAGGGGCGGATACAATACCAGAGGCTCTTCAGAGACAACAACAAGCTGAATAAGCTCCTGCATAGTTCTGGATTTAAGTTGAGAAAATGGTGTACATATACTGTAAGATTGAACTACTACAAAAAGTTGCAAAGGAACACATAGTATCTAATGTTCAACAGGAAGATACCGCAGTCGAGGATTGCTTCATTAAAAACCCCAAATCAGATCTCTTATGTGGTAAAACTGACATTGTCACTAAAGACTCAGCACTCTTTTATTCTTCAGCGCTATCCGAACTATCGGATTCGATTTCGGGCTCTACCGGTAAATGCTCATTATTATCTTTAATATTATTTACCAGGTCTCGTTTCCCTCCTGGTGAACTTTTGACAACAAAGGAGATCAACTCCTCTTCGTTGCAGTTGCTGTAGTACCAAAATCATCTTCAAACAAGTAAGAAGGCTCTAGTCGAGAAATCCCGACTAGACGATACCCTGATCCCTATACTTTACGCGTACAGTCAGTGCTTGCAAGTATATGTGTGTGTGTGTGTACCCGCATACTGCATAGTGCATACAAAACTTCAATGTCCCATATCTCCGGTGTTTATTATATATAAAATAAAATTTTCACAGATTGTCATTATTTTGTTTTATAATTCAAATTGCATTTCAAAGTTTTCCAAATTCAAGATTTTGTTGTTATCGATCCCATGTGTATATCGAAAACGGGAAGAGTTATCGAAAATCGGAAACAAACTTGTACTGCCTAGGGATTAGGCGAGCTTAAGTTCGAAATCTGGAGTCTCTAGCTCTTATAGTCTCTGAGATCGACGCGTTCATACATACGGACAGACGGACAGACGGACGGACAGACGGACATGGCTATATCGACTCGGCTGTTGATGCTGATCAAGAATATATATACTTTATAGGGTCGGAGATGCTTCCTTCTGCCTGTTACATACTTTTGCACAAATTCATTATACCCTTTTTCCCATTTTTAATGAGATCAGGGTATAAAATGACAACGTCTCTGCATTCAATGACTTTATGTGTCCCTGGACATAACAATCTATATGCCTTAGCGGTCAGCGAATAACCGCTAATTTTGTATTCGATTCGTTTCGCTTCAAATTTCCTTTTGTGCGTTTTATTCAGGGCTACTGCCTTTGCCTCAAAGATTCTCAAATGTGAAATGACCGGTTTCGCTCCAGTCCACACTTCAAACGACGTTTTATCTTTTAAAGCTCTCATTACCGACCTTATAAAAGGCGTTTCAATTGGCACGGGTAGATTTTGGCGGCAAACGCGGCCATTTTGTTTTGGTAACATCTGTCAAATTTTTTGTTTAATATTTAGTTGCCTTTGCCAAATCATCATAGAAAGTTTCACGATTGAACAGCACGTTCAAATGATAAAACTTTATTATCAAAATAGGTGTTCGTTAATACAAACGTTACGCGCATTGTACCTATTTTATGATAGACGTGGTGGCCCTTCACAGTCGACTCTTCAACGTTTGGTGGCCAAATTTCAGACTTCAGTTCTATAAAGGAACGCAAGATCGGCCGAGAATATCAGCGTGGTCCGTGAAAGTGTAAAGCAGAACGTGAGGCAGTCGTTTGGTCCGTACTTTTTTGAAAACGACGTTGGTGAGGCGGTCACCGTCAACGGCAAGCGCTACAGAGCGATGGTAACCAATTTCTAATGGCCCAAATTGAACCATATGGACCTAGACGACATGTGGTTACAGCAGGACGGTGCTACGTGCCAAACAGCGGACGCCACGATTGACATTCTGCATGAACGATTTGAGGGTAAGGTTATCTCTCGCAGGGGTGATGTGAATTGGACACCAAGATCATGCGATTTGACCTCGCTAGACTTTTTCCTGTGGGGTTTCTTAAAGTCGCAGGTCTTTGCAAATTACCTGCAATCGACCGATGCCCTAAAGGTGAACAAAATACAGGCCATCGCTCAAATTCCGCCCGATCTATGCGGAAGAGTCTTTGAAAATTGGACCACTCGAATTCGTGCTACCGTAAGAAACTGAGGCGGTATTTGCATGATGACATATTTTATACTTAATGGCATTCAAATAAAAAAATAATTTTGTTAATAATTAATACCTCACACACAGCTTGTTTTATTCCATTTCACCGACCCGCTCTTATTAAAAGACCTTATATAAGCTGCAGTTCGTACAGCTTCGCCCCATAGATTCTCATTCAGTGTAATGAACAGTGTAATGAACAGTTATTTGCCACTTAGTAACCTTCTCCTTTAGGTATGTCTCGAACTCTGTGTGTCTCGAGTCTTTAAACGCTTATATAAACTGATCGCGACTCTTAAGAATATACACAAATGTAATGGCCGAATATATAGTCATTGGTCAGCAAATATCTGTGCGCACTAAACATAATGCTTTGCGAGCACGGGTCTCTGCTGCCTCGAACGGCTTTAAACATATTTTGCACTTTGCGCATGTTGCGCAAACCTTGTCGTTAACATTATTGCCGAACGGCTTCAATCCACGCACAATATTGTCACTAGCCATTTCCTTAAGGCTTGTCATATTTAAGTGACCAAAATGACAATGCCACTTCCACAGCTCACTGCTGTTTGTCTTTACATACATGCACTTTTCATTTTTTACTTCAACAATAAACAAATTATTTCTCTTCGTGGCATGTAATATTTTCTCATTGTTTTTGTTTTTTATAACTGCACTGTCCTTGTCAAAATAAACTTTCATGCCTTTCTCTACGGCACAGATATAAAATTCGCTTGTAATTTACCGACAGTACTTTTAATATAACAAAGCTAGAATTCCCGATTTTAAACGCACACTTAAGCGATTCACTGTTCGTCACTGCCGCATCTATAACACTTTTTCTTGTTTGTAGACACCGTTCTTTCTTGCGCGCACTTTTTGCCTTTATTTTTCGTACGGGTTACATAAACTTGCTGTACATCACTATTAAAGTCTACTTTGCTCAACCTTTCTCCCTCTTCCATAATCTTGATCTTTAAATCAGATAGGGATGGCAATACCTCACGAGTTTCAATCGCTACTACAAAAATTCTATCTCTTTCAACTTGTCCGCTATGTCCGCAAACTCACTTAAAAACTCTTGCACACGAGTGACGTCACCAAGACTCAAACGCAGCAACTTTTTGAAAAATTGAATTTTTCTTACAGGTCCACGCGGTTTATACATACTTGCGAGCTTCTAACAAGCTATTTTCGACGTCGTACAGTTTTTATACCCTGATCCCATTAAAAATGGGAAAAAGGGTATAATGGTTTAGTGCAAAACTATGTAACAGGCAGAAGGAAGCATCTCCGACCAAGTATATATATTCTTGGTCAGCATCAACAGTCGAGTCGATATAGCCATGTCCGTCTGTCCGTCCGTCTGTCCGTCCGTCTGTCCGTCCGTCTGTCCGCATGTATGAGCCAACGGATCTCAGAGATTCCGTTTTCGATAACTCTTCTCGTTTCCGATATACACATGGGATCGATAACAATTTTGAGATGCCATTTGAATTATAATACAAAATAATGACAATCTGTGAAATTTTTATTGAAATCGGATAACAAACACCGGAGATATGTACGCGTGAATTATCAGGGTATCGTCAAGTCGGGATTTCTCGACTAGAGCCTTCTTACTTGTTTATAATATTAATTTGTGACGCCTTGACACCCAGCAATATAATGCTAATTCCTTCTCATCACGCGTATCAAAAACTGCTTTTTGTTCTTTCGCACTTTACGAGTCTACTAAAGACTACCGGCCAATTGTGAATCAATATGCTTTTCATTTGCACCGACCACGCCGCATAATTTTCGCCGTCAAACTTTTCGATCGCCCCTGCGCGCTCATGTTTATGTATTTTTCTTAATCACACAAGATTTCACATATTCAGATTGTGCCTGGTCCTATAACCTGTTGAAATTGTGTATGAATCAGAATAATAATTAGTTTATAAACGTTTCTACTTTTTATTTTTTGCTCGTCCGCATCTTACTCAGAAATACATTTTGCTAGAAAGAGAAAACAGATGAGAAGCTTAAGTGTGACCAAGTTCAAGTATGCATTGTTGCCCTAATAATTGATATTTACAACAGAAACCTACGTCCACTCCGCGACCATTTTGGAACTCTGGAGTTGACTACTGTACTACTACAAAATTCGTGGAAAGAAGCCTAACACAGCATATATAGCAATATTCAGTTGCTTCACGACAAAGACAGTTCATCTGGAGATAGTAAGTTATCTTACCACCGAAGGATTTCTGGCAGCACTGCGACGTTTCATTAGTCGCCGTGGGAAGTGCGTAACATTGCATTGTGATAACCCAACCAATTTTGTAGGAGCAAAAATAATAATAATAATTCAGCAATGCAATAATAGAGGAGTCCAATTTAAATTCATACCAATTCCTCAAGCACCACATTTTGGCAGACAATAGGAAGCCGCGGTAAAATCAGCGAAACATCTTCAGTTAAAAAATGTTACAACAGCTAATTTAACATACGAAGAGTTGGAAACAGTCATAGTCGAGATAGAAGCGATACTCAATTCTCGTTCTTTAACGCTAAATGAATTCACAGCATTAACACCAGGACATTTTCTTATTGGAGAACCACTAACCGCGCAAGCCGATAGTGAACCAACCCAGCAGCCCAAAAAACTAGGACCACGATAACAAGCAGTATCTAGGTTAAAACACTCGTTCTGGACACATTGGTCTCGTGGATACCTTTAACAGCAACAGAAACGTCAAAAATGGAGAAGACCGACAGCTAACACCAAAGAAGGAGCGCTGGCTATACACAAAGAAGACAACACTACAGTCTTACAATGGCCAATGGGTAGAATCGTTCGACTTTAAAAAAAATGGTATACCATGTGCTGCTCTGTCAGGGTTGTCGATGTGAAAGCCACCAAAGTAATCTGTTAAGAGGGAGATGAAAGTTCACATCCCAAGATAAGGAAAGGCAGATAAATGTCTGTTCCTTAACTACAGCGATGTTGGTTATGTTGCTTATATTGCCGCTTACATTGGCACAACGCATTAACATAACTCAATTCGGATCACAAGTTGCCTTATTTTTTTACACACAATTAGCAATATCTGAATGGACTATAGTGTCCTACTTGGATTTAAAAACTTATTGGTCGACGTAGATACATTTTAAAGGATTGGCCAAATGTGTTTCAAACTTAATGAATTACCTGCATACAAGGGAATGTAAAAACACTTCCGATACATAGAAGAAAAAGTTTTTAAGGAAAACATGCTGTTGACTAATTCAAGCCAATAGAGAGCTCCATTGGACATCGTAGGGAACATCGCAAGTAGTTTGTTTGGAGTATTGAACTCTACAAATGCAAAGGATTTGTTAAAGTAAATAAAAACCATCTCCTGGAGTTATTACAAACCAAAACTAACCAATCCATTGATTGACTCCACTATTAACGTCTTGCAACAAGATGAAATTACTTACTCAAAGCGATTAAGCCATTTGGAAGATCAAATAAAAAATGTCGTAGATGATAAGCGCAATCATTAATATAGTGACTGATGTACGCCACAATACCATAACTCATCTTCTAGTGTCACCTCGGCAGTTAAGGGATCAATTTGACAAGATAAAAAATCATTTCAAAACCAAATCAAATGCTTCCAGCCACCCTAGATAACATGCTCATGGCATACAAAATGATGAAAGCGGAATGCACCGAAGTGGACAATCACGTTAGAATTCAAATAACGTTGCCCTTGGTATCAACGTCAACACTGGATATAAAATCTGATAACTATACCAGCTACAAGTCAACATGGATTTCAAGTGTTTAAAATTCACCTTTCACCATTTCACCGTTCACACCTTTCATTGCAATCAACAATTATCGGGATAAATTTGTGGAATTGACTACGGAAGTCATAGCAAACTGTCGTCAAAGATCCACTAATGATTTCATCTGCTATAGCAAACAATCACTGTTTTCTATCGACATGAGCTGCGAACATGGAAATCTTGGGCTACAATCAGCTTCAAAAACTACAGAGGAAACTTATACCAAACAAACGTCTTCATCTACCATACAACATCCAAAAAATTGAGCATTAGCATATTGCAATGTACATCGGACTATTATTTATGATGGTCATGCTGGCAATTTATTACTGTCAAAAAATAACGAGTATCAAATTAATCTACGAGCAATACGAGCAAGAGCAGAAAATCGTACGCTGCAGAAAGCGCAGATACCCAGCTATTGAGATGCACCCAATCTATGGGTTATGATAAGCAATAGGTTTCACACTGTCTGTCGAGCTACCTGCAGTAAGCATATGCACCCGAGCAATGGTTGGTGATTATATTTTTATAATATATATACATTTTTTAACACCATCTGTCGTGCTGCCTGCAGTAAGCAGATAGTATCGCAGGCAGGGTCATAAATAAGATAATATTAAGACATGTGCGCGTACATAAAGATAACTATTGATTGTATAGGTCAAGGTCAACTTTTAGATAGCATAACTAGTCCTAAACAAACACTATTGATTGTATAGGTCAACTTTTAGATAGCGTAACTAGTCCTAAACAAACCTTATATTCTAAAAAATCTGTATATAAAGCATGTATTTTTATACCCTGATCCCATTAAAAATTGAAAAAGGGTATAATGGTTTTGTGCAAAAGTATGTAACAGACAGAAGGATGCATCTCCGACCCCATAAAGTATATATATTCTTGATCAGCATCAACAGCCGAGTCGAGATAGCCATGTCCGTCTGTCACTCTGTCTGTCCGTATGTATGAGCCAACCGATCTCACAGACTATAAGAGCTAGAGACTCCAGATTTGGAACTTAATTTCGCCTAATCTCTAGGCAGTACAAGTTTGTTTTCGATTTTCGATAACTCTTCCCGTTTCCGATATACATATGGGATCGATAACAACAAAATCTTAAATTTGGAAAAATAAAATATATATATAATAAAAAAAATATAGTTAGATTCATATAAATATTTTGATTGAATTAAAAAAAACAGTATTCAACGAAGCTCAAAATTCTGCTAGACAATCAACTAGTGACTGGCGAAGATTGGGAATTACAAAAAGGATCCTCAGGAACGGAAACTCAAGACAGGATATCATAAAGAGCGAATCAAAAGATTAAAAAATCTTTTCAGACTTTTTTTCTGAAATTTTTAAGATAGTTACTATGCGAAAATTAAAAATAAAAAACTCAATTGAATTTGAGACTCAGTCCTTGTCAACTGTGAATGAAGAGTTGGAAATAGAGCCAATGGTTCATAATGACTAATGAAACTAGACAAGGGTTTTAAAAGATCACAAGTCAATACTGGAGTGAGATAAGAGACTTCCACATCCAAATCTACAAAAAATTCGTCGATCCTATGAAAACTGGATACGTTGACAGCAGATATTTGGCTTCTGAGGATGCTGTCATTCTACAACAAACCATGACAGACCTGTACACACAGCACAAATTCATGCTGCACTTCCCATTCATAAGGTAAAAATCCCAAAATTTAATGGAGATTATTTAAAATTGCAGCAGTTTCATTTTTGTTTTTAAGAAAATAATTCATGTATCTTCTTACCCATCATCCAAAAAATGTTGTATTTAAAGACCAATTTGACTGGAGACGCGGAACGCCAAATACGCCATCTGTCCTTAACAGAAGGAAATTATTCAACAGCAGCAGAATATGCTACGTGAGCGTTTTAGTAACAAGCGGGTACTATGTAACTCGTTGATAAATAAATTTTTAGATCAACCAAACACAACGAATGAGGCAAAATCCATAAAGGCTCTGCACTAAATAATATTGGAATTGGAAATTCATTTTGACAAAAAAAATTAGATGGACAAACTCATCTGCTATATGAGCAATCTGTTGTAAATGCAATTTCGCTACAACAACTCAGTCAATTCTGACTATTTCTGGACCAAAGCTTTTTGACATACGAGGCCACGTACAGTGTTGATAAAAAATATGTTAGCACTAAACAAAATATATGCGTCTCGACTGGAACAGAATTTACCTGTTATATCTGTGAAAAACCAAACTACGCCATATTCAAGTGCACTGAATTTCTTAAAAGACTCCATCTGAAAGATTTAATTGAATTAAAAAACAAAAACTATGTGTAAAATGCGCAAATTAAGCGCGACCATAAAAAAACACGCAAAAACATGCCAAAACAAGTAAGAAGGCTCCAGTCGAGAAATCCCGACAAGACGATAAGCAGGTCTATATACTTCACGCGTACAGTAAGTGCTTACAAGCATGTGTGTGTACGTGCAATATAATACAAATTTCACAGATTTTCATTATTTTGTTTAATAACTCAAATGATAAGAATGTTAATATAAAGAGGCAAAGGTCTGCACTAAAAATCACCGAAAATGGCGAACGAACACAAACATCGAGAGCAAGAGTTAAAATGTTATACTTAAATCACATCATAACAAATTCAACTCAAAATAAGAAGCTATCGTACTGCCTCACTTTTGGTAAAAAAAAATTTTAAGAGGAATGCCAAAGCTACTTAAAACCAAGCTTGGAAAACTTCAAGATGTAACAACGACAACAAGTAAATGCTCAGTACCAACGTACTCACACGACGTCCTGTGACTAAGGCCAGCTATATTCAGTTCATGAAAGAGTACGAAGCCCTGGGTCATATGAAGGAAATGCATATAAAGGAAATAGCAAAGGCACGCTATTTCATACTACATCATTGTGTAGTCAAACCCCACAGCTTGAACCGTGCACGACTCTTTTGTCTCGGCTATTCCCTGTCTACTATACGGTTCCGGCCGTGCCCAGGGAATTTGGGGTGGGATCTTTGGACTACCCATATATAACACGCTTCACAAATCATAAAAATCGTAGACAGAAATGGAAAGGGATGGACCAAAGTCAATTGAATTGAATGATAGGTAGATTATGAAGAACTTGGTGATGCTGTTCTTCTTTAAGTGCCCTTACTACCTGTAGAATCGAACTTTTGGGATTCTACCCTATAAATGCTATTGTGTGTGAATTAGTTAAGATGCCCAAATTAACAAGATTTTAATAACTCATTTTCATTTTTTAGCTTATAATGCCTTCATGGCTTAATTTTAACTTCATTTTTGTTTTTGGTTTCTTATTAAACTAATTTCTCTATCATTATTCTTACACTTATAATTCTTATATATATAATTTTTATAAACTAATTGTATTATTTATTTTGCGTTCTATTTCCTAATGCGCGCTTTGATGTTTGTTTGTCTTTGTTTATCTATTTGTTTGATTTTTCTTTTATGTTTTTGTTTTTAAATTTTCATAAAAACTTTTTTTTCTATTAAACTCACATTTCATCTTTCTTTGTTTTCGGCTAGCCGTACTCACGAAAAATCCATCGATGTCAGCAGGCCTGATGACGACGAAGTGTGTATGTATGTGTTGTCTGTGTGTATGTGTATTGATGAGTGTGGGTGTGTATATAATACAGCCAAATGCGCATGACTTTAAAATAAATATTACAAAAATTAAAAATTTAAAAATTCTTTTATTATTAAATCAAAACTCATTCCTTCTCGATACTGATCGCTGTAGGCATCACTTTTATATGACCAGGGACGGTACCGGATGTGTGATGGTTAGGGGGGGGCATGCGTGTGCTCAAGGCATGTGGCCTCTTCCACCGGCTACATACGCAGGCGTTGGCCTCTTTTAGGCCTCATTCGTCGGCCACGTAGGTAGGCCTCATCCATCCTCCGACGGGCTTACATGTATGCCTCTAATTGAGGACTTACATTAAAAGCAGCACCTTATAGAAAAGGGGTGCCGTGGAAAGTGCCGACGGCGGGAATTTTTGGACGGTGGCTTTGGCTTAGGCTGCGCGCACCACCAGCAACCACAAGTTTCACTTGTCTTGCAAAAACAAAAGGTTAACGCACCACCAGCCACCACAAGTTTCACTTGTCTGAAAAAACAACAAAACACTTGATTCACTGTCTGACACTTTTGGCACAAGCTTACCTTGCAAGAAGAACAAAATGAAAAGGCACCAAAAATGTTTTCCCTCACGGCAATATTAGCTGCAGCAATCTTTGATTGAGCAGCCGGGGTATACAGCACAAATTTAATCTCAATAATTCCACGTTAACTCGGGATGTTCGCAGATCAAAAATATGCGCGTCCGCTTGCACTAAAGCTTTGCACTCGTCATAGCGGAAATGCGTGAAGCTGCCAGTGCTTGTCCTGACAGCGCAGCCGTGCAGACTTGGATGCGGATCAGCTGATCGTTGGGGGTTGCCAGACTTTCAGGCAGATCAGCTGACGACTAAACTAAACAACTAACTAAATGAATAATAATAATTAAACTAATAATTATAATAATAATTTTTTTAGTTCGATTCTCATCGAACCCTTACACCAATGGTCGGCGAACCGGGATAAATTACCCCAAATGGGGTAAAAGTGAAATTTCTGGGGGTAATGGACATGATTCTGAAAAGGTTTTTCAGCATTTTCTATTCGGTTGACCATTTTTTCGGGGTAACGTCAAGCTTGAGAACAAAATTTGGGGTAATGGTTCCAAAAGTTCGCCGGCCTCTGCTTTATGGGGTCGAAGAAGCTTCGTTCTGCCTGTTACATACTTTTGCACAAAAACAATATACCCTTTTTCCCTTACTAGTGGGTTCAGTCTATAACAAGCAAATTTACTTCATTTGGAAGCAAAATAACCAGCAGCCGACCAATTTCACATGATAATCAAAGCAAAATCAGATTCAAACATAGCGGTAGTCCGAGAAGATAAGCGAAATAGATACAAGCGATGAGGGGAAATAGGTACTAATAAGCATCAAAAATGTTCAAAGTTAACAGAAAAGAGAAATATACTGTTATGTATATATTGGGAATTAGGTAGATCACTTATGACTTATTAAACTAATTAAAAATGACAACATACCAAATTAGCACTAACCATAAAGTCTACGCATTTCTTATTCATATACCTAAACTTAAATGTCTAATATTTAATTAATACATATTAAAAATTGCATTGACATTAATTGAGTATTGTAATAAAGGGTATCAAAACACACTGAGCAGCGTGTGCGTTTCAGCAACGTCAACCATCACGTGTTGTTGTTGTATTTAGTTTTGCGTTTTGCCTATTCCCGTTAGACGCACAGGCATGCATACACAAAAAGACGGCCGAAGGCCACATGCAGCAGGCCAGCTGCAGCCGTTTTGTCTTCGGCAACTACAAAATTTTTATATACAGACAAATTTATTTCATTTGAAAGCAAAATAACAATCATCCCACCAATTTCAGATGATAATCTTAATCAATTTTCAATTGGTTTGCTAGTTCTTTCTTAAACACACTTAAGTTACAAGAGTAAGGGAAAGAAAACATTGATATGCATTCATGCTTCGAAATATGTAATATGCTTTCATCATAAACAGACCAGTGCCAAAAGTACATGAGACATAGCATGAGCAGTCCATAAGCAAAGCAAAAACAAATTCAAATATAGCGGCAAGCCGAGAAGTACAAGCAATGAAGAAAAATAAGTATCTGATTGGGGGAAATATTAAGGTGAAAGAGGTGCCCATCAGCAGGGCTCAGCTGTTTTTCCGTTAAAAAAGAGGGGTCACTTCCTTCCCGTCTTGTAGTTTACATAGTCTTTGGGGGTTGCATAGCGCTGCCCTGGTTATCAGTTTTTAAAACAGCAATGTTAACGATGCTGCTTGCTCCGATGTTAACAGCTGCTCTGCGCCTTCGCTGCTGCCGTTGTTCCCTATGCCTCCGCCTATGGTGTTGTTGCCAATGTCGGCGTCCAAAACCGATATAAAAATATGAGACTGGAAATTAGGTACCCCTTTTTTTACAGTTAGTAAACGCGCTCTGTACTCTATCCCAACTAGATTCTTATTTTCGTTCATTGCGTATACTTTTCTGTCTGCCGCCGTGTATGAATTTGTTTTTGTTTTGTGTATTGACTGCTCATGCTGTGTCGTATGTATTCGGCAATGTCTGGTTGCTGAAAACCTCATATGTACATACATATGTATGTATTTATCAGAGCTCACACAAAAGCTACTTTAGAGTATCTCAAAAAAAACAAGTAAGAAGGCTCTAGTCGAGATATCCCGACTAGATGATACCCTGATCCCTATACTTCACGCGTACAGTCAGTACAGTCAGTGCTTGCAAGTGTGTGTGTGTGTGTGTGTACGCGCATACTGCATACTGCATACACAACTTCAATGCCCCATATCTCCGGTGTTTATTATCCGATTTCAATAAAAGTTTCACAGATTGTCATTATTTTGCTTTATAATTCAAATTGCATCTCAAAGTTTTCCAAATTCCAGATTTTGTTGTTATCGATCCCATGTGTATATCGGAAACGGAAAGAGTTATCGAAAATCGAAAACAAACTTGTACTGCCTAGGGATTAGGCGAGCTCAATTTTTAAATCTTCCGTCTGACAGACGGACATAGCTATATCGACTCGACTGTTGATGCTGATCAAGAATATATATACTTTATAGGGTCGGAGATGCTTCCTTTTGCCTGTTACATACTTTTGCACAAATTCATTATACCCTTTTTCCCCATTTTTAATGGGATCAGGGTATAAAAAGGAAACTAATTTTTTGATACTTTTGGAATTGCTGGGCTGCTGGTTATTTTGCCTAAAATGGTATAGCTGCTAGAAATGTTTAAGTTGAAAATACAAAATTATGTTTTGCCGACGGCAAAGTAATGTATATATTATACATTTATTTCTATTAAAACAAATGTTTTTTTTAATTTTTAAATGTTAATTTGCTAAATAAATTTTTAGATCAACCAAACACAACGAATGAGGCAAAATCCATAAAGGCTCTGCACTAAATAATATTGGAATTGGAAATTCATTTTGACAAAAAAAATTAGATGGACAAACTCATCTGCTATATGAGCAATCTGTTGTAAATGCAATTTCGCTACAACAACTCAGTCAATTCTGACTATTTCTGGACCAAAGCTTTTTGACATACGAGGCCACGTACAGTGTTGATAAAAAATATGTTAGCACTAAACAAAATATATGCGTCTCGACTGGAACAGAATTTACCTGTTATATCTGTGAAAAACCAAACTACGCCATATTCAAGTGCACTGAATTTCTTAAAAGACTCCATCTGAAAGATTTAATTGAATTAAAAAACAAAAACTATGTGTAAAATGCGCAAATTAAGCGCGACCATAAAAAAACACGCAAAAACATGCCAAAACAAGTAAGAAGGCTCCAGTCGAGAAATCCCGACAAGACGATAAGCAGGTCTATATACTTCACGCGTACAGTAAGTGCTTACAAGCATGTGTGTGTACGTGCAATATAATACAAATTTCACAGATTTTCATTATTTTGTTTAATAACTCAAATGATAAGAATGTTAATATAAAGAGGCAAAGGTCTGCACTAAAAATCACCGAAAATGGCGAACGAACACAAACATCGAGAGCAAGAGTTAAAATGTTATACTTAAATCACATCATAACAAATTCAACTCAAAATAAGAAGCTATCGTACTGCCTCACTTTTGGTAAAAAAAAATTTTAAGAGGAATGCCAAAGCTACTTAAATCCAAGCTTGGAAAACTTCAAGATGCAACAACGACAACAAGTAAATGCTCAGTACCAACGTACTCACACGACGTCCTGTGACTAAGGCCAGCTATATTCAGTTCATGAAAGAGTACGAAGCCCTGGGTCATATGAAGGAAATGCATATAAAGGAAATAGCAAAGGCACGCTATTTCATACTACATCATTGTGTAGTCAAACCCCACAGCTTGAACCGTGCACGACTCTTTTGTCTCGGCTATTCCCTGTCTACTATACGGTTCCGGCCGTGCCCAGGGAAATTGGGGTGGGATCTTTGGACTACCCATATATAACACGCTTCACAAATCATAAAAATCGTAGACAGAAATGGAAAGGGATGGACCAAAGTCAATTGAGTTAAATGATAGGTAGATTATGAAGAACTTGGTGATGCTGTTCTTCTTTAAGTGCCCTTACTACCTGTAGAATCGAACTTTTGGGATTCTACCCTATAAATGCTATTGTGTGTGAATTAGTTAAGGTGCCCAAATTAACAAGATTTTAATAACTCATTTTCATTTTTTAGCTTATAATGCCTTCATGGCTTAATTTTAACTTCATTTTTGTTTTTGGTTTCTTATTAAACTAATTTCTCTATCATTATTCTTACACTTATAATTCTTATATATATAATTTTTATAAACTAATTGTATTATTTATTTTGCGTTCTATTTCCTAATGCGCGCTTTGATGTTTGTTTGTCTTTGTTTATCTATTTGTTTGATTTTTCTTTTATGTTTTTGTTTTTAAATTTTCATAAAAACTTTTTTTTCTATTAAACTCACATTTCATCTTTCTTTGTTTTCGGCTAGCCGTACTCACGAAAAATCCATCGATGTCAGCAGGCCTGATGACGACGAAGTGTGTATGTGTATTGATGAGTGTGGGTGTGTATATAATACAGCCAAATGCGCATGACTTTAAAATAAATATTACAAAAATTATAAATTTAAAAATTCTTTTATTATTAAATCAAAACTCATTCCTTCTCGATACTGATCGCTGTAGGCATCACTTTTATATGGCCAGGGACGGTACCGGATGTGTGATGGTTAGGGGGGGGCATGCGTGTGCTCAAGGCATGTGGCCTCTTCCACCGGCTACATACGCAGGCGTTGGCCTCTTTTAGGCCTCATTCGTCGGCCACGTAGGTAGGCCTCATCCATCCTCCGACGGGTTTACATGTATGCCTCTAATTGAGGACTTACATTAAAAGCAGCACCTTATAGAAAAGGGGTGCCGTGGAAAGTGCCGACGGCGGGAATTTTTGGACGGTGGCTTTGGCTTAGGCTGAGCGCACCACCAGCAACCACAAGTTTCACTTGTCTTGCAAAAACAAAAGGTTAACGCACCACCAGCCACCACAAGTTTCACTTGTCTGAAAAACAACAAAACACTTGATTCACTGTCTGACACTTTTGGCACAAGCTTACCTTGCAAGAAGAACAAAATGACACGGCACCAAAAATGTTTTCCCTCACGGCAATATTAGCTGCAGCAATCTTTGATTGAGCAGCCGGGGTGTACAGCACAAATTTAATCTCAATAATTCCACGTTAACTCGGGATGTTCGCAGATCAAAAATATGCGCGTCCGCTTGCACTAAAGCTTTGCACTCGTCATAGCGGAAATGCGTGAAGCTGCCAGTGCTTGTCCTGACAGCGCAGCCGTGCAGACTTGGATGCGGATCAGCTGATCGTTGGGGGTTGCCAGACTTTCAGGCAGATCAGCTGACG
>JAWNNW010001048.1:0-14596 GCA_035044465.1 Scaptomyza tumidula
TAAACTTACACATTGAGCGGCGTGTGCGTTTCAGCAACGACAACCGGCACGTGTTGTTGTTGTTTGTTCTTTTGCGTTTTGCCTTTTTCCCGTTAGACTCAGACACATCAATACACAAAACGACGGCCCAAGCCCATACGCAGCAGGCAAGCTGCAGACGATTTGCCTTCGACACCAAAGAGCATACAAACACAAACATACATATATGTACATACTCATTGATCGGCAACAACAAAATTTTACAATACAAGTAAGAAGGCTTTCTGCATGTACAGACAGACCATGACCTACGACGGACCTAGGCATAAGCCACCCTGAATCCGTTTGGCCATCTGCAAATTAACATTTAAAAATTTAAAAAACATTTGATATAAATGAAATAAATGTATGATTTATACATTACTTTGCCATCGGCAAAACATAATTTAGTATTTTCAACTATAACTTTTCTAACAGCTATACCATTTTAGGCAAAATAACCAGCAGCCCGCAATTTCAAAATATCAAATAATTTGTTTGCTTTTTTTTCTCTTTTTACTCTAAAGTTGCTTTTGCGTGAGCTCTGATAAATACATACATATGTATGTATGAGGTTTTTAGCAACCAGACAGTGCCGAATACATACGACACAGCATGAGCAGTCAATACACAAAACAAAAACAAATTCATACACGGCGGCAGACAGAAATGTATACGCAATGAACGCAAATACGAATATCTTTGGTAGAAATATGCCGAGGAAATAGGTGCTATTGTACAGAGCTCGTTTACTAACTGTAAAAAAAGAGGGGTAGTTATTTTCCCGTCTTTAGATTACATAGTCATTGGTCTAAATTAGTGTCTGTCGCCAGAAGTTCCCTATCCTCTGGAAAGGTATTCGCACGACTATTGCGACTATTTTCGGAAATGCTCCTGTACTGGCTAACTCTTTGAGTCAAATTTCTTTTAGTATACGTTGCCGCTTCCCTTGCTAAAAGGCGAACACTTCGCGTTGCCCCTGTGTTTCGCGCCTGCTCAATCAACTAGATTGTCCCCAACCTGGGCCCGCTGTTTCATATCTCCTGCTCTCTCTTGAATTCTATTTTAAATCTCAGTTCGACGTTTGGCGTGCTGTACAAGGTTTTGCCACTGTTCGGCAGTCTTATAAACATGGTCATGTCTGCGCCTCGTTCGACGCGAAGTGTTCTGTCCTTGTTGGTCAGCCCCATTTTTAGGGTCTTGTCGGCGCCTCGTTCGACGCGAAGTGTTCTGTCCTTGTTCGTCAGCCCCATTTTTAGGGACTTGTCTGCGCCTCGATCGATGGAAAGTGTTCTGACCTTGTTCGTCAGCCCTATATTCAGAGCCTTGTCGGCGCCTTGTTCGACGCGAAGTGTCCAATCTTTGTTCGTCAGCCTCGTTCGAAGCGAAGTATTATGTAATAGTTTCTTTCTTCTATTGAATTCTTTACATTCCCCATTCCTAATCCTCTCAGAACGTCTAAATTCTTCATTATCTCTGCGCTCTTTTTGAGAAAGTGTGTCAATCACTTCGGGTAGGACCTATTTAACTGATTTCTAGACCTATTTCTCTGAGATCCACTCGCTGCCCTAGCCATAGTTGGTCAAAATGTTGTCGAGTGAGTATGAGTATGCAAAAAAGTTATTTGTATATAAATTATTCGTTTCTAAAACAAATAATAATTTCAGTCATAAACCATAAACCAATAATGTAAGAAATGAAACAAAATTGTAAACACAATTAAAACTATGTCAAGACCATACACATTACCATGTATTTATTGACACACTTAAATTTGCATTCGATACTTTAGGTCAGAAACTCTTAGCGACAGTCGGTCAGCCAACACTGTAGTTGCAAAAATGTACTCAAGCAATAAAAATTCGACAGGAGTTGGTTAAAATACTGCTCCCCAGTATTCAAATTACGCAAATAGTGCTCAAAAATTTTCAAATTCTTAAAGGAATTCCCAAGGACGACATAGTAAGCGATATTAAGCCATTCGTGCTAAAGGCAAAAATCCTTATGCAACGACTCTGGGAATCCAAACTCAACTGGAATGACGAACTACCTACGACTCTTAAAGGGAAGGACTTTAGAGAGGACTTGTAAAGCCTCAACTCAATGAAAATTCGAAGGCACACATACGATGGGAAAACTCCAGTCACTAAGGAATTGCACGCATATGTGGATGCGTCAGAGCAGGCAAATGGAGCAGCATTATATGTACGCGCAACGTACAAAAACAAGAAAATATCTCTGCGCTTACTCAGGATTCGACGCGATCTCAACTGTTTTGAGGACACTATTTTGTGTTCACCTATGTTCGAATTAAAAAGGAGTTTAGTGAAGTATTTTACTTTATTGAAAACACGATAGTTTTGCATTGATTGCTTTCAATTATTTAGTTTAACTAGCTTAGCTTAACAATTGTTTTTCAGTAGGCGGCGTTTCTATTGTACATTAATTTTCCACAAAAATAATCCGCGAGACAATTAGAAGCTAACGCGCAACCGTAACCGACGAATGTATATCAAAGAGTGTGTACGAGAGAATTAGATGAGCAATGCCAAGCAGCCAGACGAAGTGTTAGCGAGAGATAAACTCGCATGTGCAAGGCAAAGACAACAATTAGATATGCGCAAGTTATGCGTTATGATACGTTATACGTTAGGATTGAATTTACTAACTTAAATTATTTGTTAGCTGCTGCCGAGTTATTCCTATTTCCTACAGATATCTCCGTTCCAAGATCCTACTTAAGTCAACGCACGTCCGAGTTATATAAGATCGAATCTAATTTCTGAGTTTTTTACGTTGTTTTCTATTGAATTTTTTTGTAACTTCCTATGAGATGTATAAAAGAGAGGATTCCAACTAAAAGTTAAGTGAAAATGTCGAGAAAAAGTAAAAACTCCTTTTTGAGGAACTACAGAAAACCAGCAAAAGGCTCTAGTCGCTCTAGTACTAATATTGGGGGGCTTTTATATCGATAACCATTCGAGACACCTCGATGTGCAATTGATAAAACATAAATATTACCCACATTTTTATACCCTGATCCCATAAAAAATGGGAATAAAGGGTATAATGGTTTTGTGCAAAAGTATGTAACAGGTAGAAGGAAGCATCTCCGACCCCATAAAGTATACATATTCTTGATCAGCATCAACAGTCGAGTCGATATAGCCATGTCCGTCTGTCTGTATGTATGAACGCGTCGATCTCAGAGACTATAAGAGCTACAGACTCCAGATTTAGAACTTAAGCTCTCCTAATCCTTAGGCAGTACAAGTTTGTTTTCAATTTTCGATAACACTTCCCGTTTCCGATATACACATGGGATCGGATAATAAACACCGGAGATATGGGACATTAAAGTTGTGTATGCAGTATGCAGTACGCGCGTAGACACCCACACACACTTTCAAGCACTGACTATACGCGAAAAGTATAAGGATCTGGTCGGGATTTCTCGACTAGAGCCTTCTTACATGTTCCAGCTAGAGTTAGAAAATTCACCCAAAACTCTGCCAACTTCAACTATTCGACTTTTTACTTTGGCTATAGCAACTAAATTTGGTAAGAAGATAGATAGTTACTTCACCTAAAAAACAGCATTGAAAATTTAGATACTTCGCCCACCCTTCCCGCCCGCCTTATAAAATCTAAAACCTCCATATCTCCCACAGCTTATAGGCTAGAGTCAGCAAACTTGGTTCCAATATAGCTACTGCCACGCTTCCCATACCGCCCGCCTTTTTTAATTGAAAATCTCCATATCTTCCACAGTATTTAGGCAAAGTCATCAGACCTCCTCCACCAATCTTACACCTGATCGCCCGTTTTAATGTTGGTATTAGCGTCCGAAGGCACCGTTTTCATTTGTTTTAAAATACATATGCCTGTTTTTGCCAATAATTTGACTACTAGTAAGCATCGCAACTAGCACATGTAACCAGTTGAACTACGAAGAAGGAACTCCTTTTGGCGATGTCATATGTATTCTTCTTTTGGTTATGTACGGCCGAAGTTGCCTTTCGGGAAAGAGAGTCAAAGAGAGTAGTTGGGGTTGCTGTAGCCTTGAGGGCCACATGAATGACCTTGCTTGAAATAGTCCCTTTACCATTCGGTAAAGGTAATTGCGGAAGTATCCATATTCATAAAAAAGCTATTGTACGATTTCACCAAGAGCAGAATATCGTACGCTGCAGATAGCGCAGGTACACTGCAATTAGTTTGCACCCAATCCATTGGTTATGATAAGAAATAGTTTTCGCACCATCTGTCGAGATGCCTGCAGTAAGCAGATAGTATCACAGGCAGGGTCACAAACAAGATAAGACATGTACACGTATAGATAATTATTAATTGTTAAGGTCAACTTGTAGATAGCATAACTAGTTCTAAACAAACTTTATAGTCTAAGAATTCTGTATATCAGCTATGAGGTTTTATTCAATAAATAAATAATTATAATTCACTTCGTTGAGCCCAATTTGTCCAAAGTATTATTGCGGCGCTATGAACCGGTAGAATATCAAAACCAATTTCAGCATACCAGAAAAGAGTTTCACTTTCGACTTTTTGGCGAAGACGCAACATTCTTCAAGCCAGCCCATCATACAACTCCAACTTTACGGCATCACCTTTATTATATTGGAATTAGTTTCTTCCTTTGGAACTAGTTTCATTTGACGAATTAAAAATTTATTGGTAAACTGGCGACCAATCATTCAAAAAAAAAAAAATAGTAAGAAGGCTCTAGTCGAGAAATCCCGACTAGACGATACCCTGATCCCTATACTTTACGGGTACGGTCAGTGCTTGCAATTATGTGTGTTTGTGTGTGTGTACGCGCATACAACTTCAATGTCCCATACCTCCGGTGTTTCTTAACCGATTTCAATAAAAATTTCACAGATTTTCATTATTTTGTTTAATAATTCAAATGGCATCTCAAAGTTTTCCAAATTCAAGATTTTGTTGTTATCGATCCCATGTGTATATCGGAAACGGGAAAAGTTATCGAAAATCGAAAACAAACTTGTACTGCCTAGGGATTAGGCGAGCTTAAGTTCCAAATCTGGAGTCTCTAGTTCTTATAGTCTCTGAGATCGACGCGTTCATACATACGGACGGACAGACAGACGGACGGACAGACGGACGGACAGACGGACGGACGGACAGACGGACATGGATATATCGCCTCGACTATTGATGCTGTTCAAGAATATATATACTTCATAGGGTCGGAGATGCTTCCTTCTGCCTGTTACATACTTTTGCACAAAACCATTATACCCTTTTTTCCCATTTTTAATGGGATCAGGGTATAAAAATAAAATATATATATAAATTAATATCTTTTTACATTTATAAATGCGATCGTGTTGAAAAGTAGAAATATGATCCTTAATTTTAAAGATTTAATCTTGGTTGTTTATTTTACACGTGGTTTTGTTATAGCAGCTTAATATCAAGAGTCAGATTATTGTCTAAAAACGGAAGTGAAGTGTGTGTCGCTAAAACTAAAGAAGGTTCTTCTTTTATATCGATGTACGATAAAGCATCGATATCTTTTAATCATTATAATTTCGATTATGTTAACTACTCCCCCTGCAAGCCTAAGGTCGTCCTCGGCCGATCCTTTCTCAACAATCACCTCTCTAAACCTCTGCATCGCCTTCGTATTACATCCATAACGGCGATGAAGGTACCAAATGTGGATTGGGAAGCCGGCGTAAGTATCGCTAATGGTCCTGAAGTTTTCTTATGCATTTAAATTGTTGCAAGTGGTGCAAATAGGCTGATAGTGGTAAATTTTGCCTTCTCATGCTCTGGTAGCACCGGGGTATGTGAGTACAGTGTTCGATGCTGTTTGTGCTCACTTGGCGCTGTTGTACCTCTGGCATAAGAAGCGCAGTTGCTGCTCCTGGCGTAAACAGGGGTCTGCTTGTGCTGCCTCAATTGTAGTACTTGAAAATGGCAACTTCCTGGAAAGCCGCCGATGGAGCCGTAGTAATATTTGGTGGTGCAGTAAAGTTCCTGGATTAATGCTTGAGAAGTGATTAGTTCTGGGGTCCGTGGCTTTGGAGTAAAGTAGGAGCACACAGCGGACAGTGGACTCTTCAAGCCAAACTGATTTCAAGTCTGCGTAATGGCGAATATTTAATTTTAATTTAGTTAGTTGGCTTATATTTATTTGCCTATTGTTCGAGTTAATAAGGTGCATTTCGTTAAATCTAGTCTCTTAAAACGAAAGTGTTTAGGTGAAGATAAATCAGCATATATCTAAATCATAGCAATGATATTGAGAAAAAATAAACAAGTAAGAAGTCTCTACTCGAGAAAAATCCCGACTAGACGTACAGTCAGTGCTTGCAAGTATGTGTGTGTGTGTGTACGCGCATACTGCATATTGCATACACAACTTCAATGTCCCATATCTCCGGTGTTTATTATCCGGATTTTAATAAAAATTTCACAGATTTTCATTATTTTGTTTTATAATTCCAATGGCATCTCAAAGTTTTCCAAATTCAAGATTTTGTTGTTATCGATCCCATGTGTATATTGGAAACGGGAAGAGTTATCGAAAATCGAAAACAAACTTGTACTGCCTAGAGATTAGGCGAGCTTAAGTTCCAAATCTGGAGTCTCTAGTTCTTATAGTCTCTGAGATCGACGCGTTCATACATACGGACGGACAGACAGACGGACGGACAGACGGACGGACAGACGGACGGACGGACAGACGGACATGGATATATCGCCTCGACTATTGATGCTGTTCAAGAATATATATACTTCATAGGGTCGGAGATGCTTCCTTCTGCCTGTTACATACTTTTGCACAAAACCATTGTACCCTTTTTTCCCATTTTTAATGGGATCAGGGTATAAAAATAAAATATATATATAAATTAATATCTTTTTACATTTATAAATGCGATCGTGTTGAAAAGTAGAAATATGATCCTTAATTTTAAAGATTTAATCTTGGTTGTTTATTTTACACGTGGTTTTGTTATAGCAGCTTAATATCAAGAGTCAGATTATTGTCTAAAAACGGAAGTGAAGTGTGTGTCGCTAAAACTAAAGAAGGTTCTTCTTTTATATCGATGTACGATAAAGCATCGATATCTTTTAATCATTATAATTTCGATTATGTTAACTACTCCCCCTGCAAGCCTAAGGTCGTCCTCGGCCGATCCTTTCTCAACAATCACCTCTCTAAACCTCTGCATCGCCTTCGTATTACATCCATAACGGCGATGAAGGTACCAAATGTGGATTGGGAAGCCGGCGTAAGTATCGCTAATGGTCCTGAAGGTTTCTTATGCATTTAAATTGTTGCAAGTGGTGCAAATAGGCTGATAGTGGTAAATTTTGCCTTCTCATGCTCTGGTAGCACCGGGGTATGTGAGTACAGTGTTCGATGCTGTTGTCACTTGGCGCTGTTGTACCTCTGGCATAAGAAGCGCAGTTGCTGCTCCTGGCGTAAACAGGTGTCTGCTTGTGCTGCCTCAATTGTAGTACTTAAAAATGGCAACTTCCTGGAAAGCCGCCGATGGAGCCGTAGTAATATTTGGTGGTGCAGTAAAGTTCCTGGATTAATGCTTGAGAAGTGATTAGTTCTGGGGTCCGTGGCTTTGGAGTAAAGTAGGAGCACACAGCGGACAGTGGACTCTTCAAGCCAAACTGATTTCAAGTCTGCGTAATGGCGAATATTTAATTTTAATTTAGTTAGTTGGCTTATATTTATTTGCCTATTGTTCGAGTTAATAAGGTGCATTTCGTTAAATCTAGTCTCTTAAAACGAAAGTGTTTAGGTGAAGATAAATCAGCATATATCTAAATCATAGCAATGATATTGAGAAAAAATAAACAAGTAAGAAGTCTCTACTCGAGAAAAATCCCGACTAGACGTACAGTCAGTGCTTGCAAGTATGTGTGTGTGTGTGTACGCGCATACTGCATATTGCATACACAACTTCAATGTCCCATATCTCCGGTGTTTATTATCCGGATTTTAATAAAAATTTCACAGATTTTCATTATTTTGTTTTATAATTCCAATGGCATCTCAAAGTTTTCCAAATTCAAGATTTTGTTGTTATCGATCCCATGTGTATATCGGAAACGGGAAGAGTTATCGAAAATCGCAAACAAACTTGTACTGCCTAGGGATTACACGAGATTAAGTTCCAAATCAGGAGTCTCTAGCTCTTATAGTCTCTGAGATCGGTTGGCTCATACATACAGACGGACAGACGGACGGACGGATTGAAAAATTGAAAGCAACATTTGGTTTCAACAGGACGGCGCTACGTGCCACACAGCCGAAGCAACACTCACTGTTTTGCGCCCTGTTTTTGAAGATAGCATTATCAGCCGCAGAGCTGATGTCGGTTGCCCACCTCGGAACTGCGATTTGACACCGTTGGACTATTATTTGTGAGGTGCCGTCAAAGATAACTGTTACGCCGACAAACCATAGACAATTGACGCTTTCAAGAACAATATTCGTGAAGACAATGGTGAAATACAGCTGCACATCATCGATAATGTGCTTAAAAATTGGACCGATCGTGTAGGCTACTGCATGGCCAGCCGAGGCAGCCATTTGAATGAAATTATTTTTCATTATTAAACGGAATGATTGTAGTTTCAAATAAAAAAAGAAATTTGAGAAAATATTCCGTAGTTTTTTTTTTGTACTTTATTTAAAAAACAAGTAAGAAGGCTCTAGTCGAGATATCCTGACTAGACGAAAACAAACTTGTACTGCCTAAGGATTAGGCGAGCTTAAGTTCCAAATCTGGAGTCTCTAGCTTTTATAGTCTCTGAGATCGGTTGGCTCATACATACGGACGGACGAACGGCCAGACGGACATGGCTATATCGACTTGACTTATGATGCTGAACACGAGTGTAGCATGCCACCACTAACATCTGTTAAGTAAGAAACGCACGTACATGTAAAAACAAGTATAACAGCTGTTAAGTAAGAAACGTACGTATATGTTAAAACAAATATAACAGCTGTTAAGTAAGAAACGGAGGTACATACGAAGACAGATGAGATCAGTCTTAGAATGTAAAAGTATGTAAGCAGACGTGTTGTGAAATATAAATAAAATAACTGTACTTAGATATACCGATTCAGACATACTCTTTATTCGCCTACTATAACATCATAAGTGGGATTACCATAAAAAAAAAAAAATAAAAATAATAGAAACAAATAATTAAGTGAGCAAATAATGAGCAACACGCAATTAAAAGAATGTTCAGTGACGCAGCTAAAAAATTGGCTGGAAGCAATGGGATTGCCTACCACGGGCACTAAAACGGAGTTGGTGGCTCGTTTACTGGTGGCACCAATATCGGAGCATGGGGTTTTACAAACTTCAACACGCAAAAACAGCACCAACAACAACGACAATGGTGATGCAGAAGGCATCAGCAACAACAACAACAACGGTAATGCAGAGGACGTCGCCGACATCAGCGATAACGACGGCGACAAAGATAACGGCGCATGTAGCGAAGACGGCAACGGCTCAAACAGGAGCCTAAGTAACGGTGCTGAGCTCAACGGAACTGGCGACGGCACCATAAGTAACGGTGCAAACAACGGCAACAACGACAGCGACGTCAGCGGAGACAACGGCAGAGAGAACGCGGACAGTCGCACGGCAGCTGTTAGCGTCGGAGTTAACAGCAACTTTAACAGTGTAATGTTAAAGTCGGTTTTAACATCATTCAATCTGGCCAAGGAAGTAACACTCGATTACGATGGCGAATCGTGCGCTCGTAATTGGGCCAATCAAATTAAAAATATTACGCGTATTTATAATTTGAACCCGACATATCGACACTTGCTGATTTTGGCAAAATTAAAAGGAAAAGCGCAGCAATGGCTGCATGGTAACGAAACCAGAATTTTGGAATCAGCTGAAAATCTGTTAGAGCAGCTAATAACAACATTCAGATTTCAAAACTGGGGGCCAGGAACAACTTTCAAAAGCGACAATGGCTCGACAAGGAAAGTTTCGAGTCATACTTTGACAACAAGATGCTTCTGGCCAGCAACATCGAAATGGACAAGGAGGAATTGCTGGAAAATATCATAGCGAGGGCATTCCTTCGCCCGTTTTGCGTAACCAGGCGCGCATACAATGCTTCAGCGACCCAAACCAAATGCTGAAGGCGTTCGTCGACATCCAAATACCAAAAGGAAAAGTTTTCAAAACTGCGAGTACAACGGATAAGAAGGATGATCACGAAGATAAGCGTTGCCAAAATTGCAACTCAAAGGGCCACATAGCTCGAGCTTGCCGCAAACCAAAGCGTGAACCGGGGTCGTGCTACGCGTGTGGAAAGTTTGGGCACTTTGTAGGACAATGCCCCGAAAGGAAGAGCAACATTGCAAACAATTATAATGCCTCTTAGACTCGGGAAGTCCCATATCTTTCATAAAAAAACATCGCGTACCTGATGAATTAGCGATGCAACCAGTTTTAAGTTGGTCATGATGTAGTGTTTGGTAGAGATTTCATGTACGCATGTGATCTAAATTTAGATTTAAGTACCTTGAAAATGGTTACGGTGGAGAAATCTGATCCACAGCAAAGGGATATGAGGCCTCACAGCGTTCCAGAGCCAAGCTATCATATGAGGGGCCAATCAGTAATGCCAACAGTTAACAAAGAAGCAAAGCAAAAGTTAAACCAAAGTTACACAGTTAAAAAAGAAACAAAGAAAAAAATTATGCCAGAAGTTAAGAAAGAAACCAATGAAACAGTCATGCCAACAATTAAAAAAGAAAACGAACAAACAAGTATACCAACATTTAAGGGAAAAAATGATCAGACAGTTAAGCCTTTAGTTATTAGAAAAGCCAGTCAAACATTTAGGCCGAAAATTACACCAACAGTTAAAGACGAAAAAGATACAACATTTATAGCAGAAACCAATAACAGAGGAAATGTAACACCAAACAATGTTACATTTAACCCAACAGCAGAATCAACAATTAAATCAATTTTCGAGGAAACAGTTGATACTGACAATACATCACCCTACCAACCAAACAGCACCGATATTTTCGAAGAAAATTTTCACAACGAAATATTCAAATGATAAAATGACTGAATACAACATCGGAGAAAACGTTAGCTATTTAACACAGTGCAAGTTCAGACAATTGTTAAGCAATTTTTACACGGAAGCAATAAAACCCGGTAAACCAAGCATCAAATGCGAAATGAAACTAAATTTAGAAAAATCAAAACCCTTTAGCTGTGTCCCGAAAAACGGAATTATACAACCTAGCAGTTCAGAAAACGCTTCGCCAATAGTGTTAATGAAGAAAAAGACAGGAGATTTAAGACTCTGTTTTGATTTCAGAAAACTTAACAAAGTACTAATAAAAGACAACTACCCTTTACCACTCATTGACGACTTACTAGACAGTTTAGTTAACAAAACAATATTTTCCAAATTGGACCTTAAAAACGGATATTTCCACATTTTTGTAGAAAAAGATTCGGTTAAATATACATCGTTTGTCACACCCTTGGGTCAATTCGAATTTCTCAGAATGCCAATGGGATTGAAAACCGCATCGGCAGTATTTCAACGATTTGTCAACACAATTTTTGCTGACCTAATTAAAGAAAACAAGGTCACAGTGTACATGGACGACATCATGGTAGCTAGCAAAAATGTGAACGAACATTTGGAGACACTTAAAGAAGTTTTTAAAAGACTAGTCCAAACCAATTGGAACTACGTATGGACAAGTGTGAGTTTTTCAATTTGTTCTGGACTATTCTAAAAACTTCTTCAAGCGTCTCCAAATGTTCGTTCACGTTTTCGCTAGCTACCATGATGTCGTCCATGTAAACTGTGACCTTGTTTTCTTTAATCAGGTCAGCAAAAATTGTGTTGACAAATCGTTGAAATACTGCCGATGCGGTTTTCAATCCCATTGGCATTCTGAGAAATTCGAATTGACCCAAGGGTGTGACAAACGATGTATATTTAACCGAATCTTTTTCTACAAAAATGTGGAAATATCCGTTTTTAAGGTCCAATTTGGAAAATATTGTTTTGTTAACTAAACTGTCTAGTAAGTCGTCAATGAGTGGTAAAGGGTAGTTGTCTTTTATTAGTACTTTGTTAAGTTTTCTGAAATCAATACAGAGTCTTAAATCTCCTGTCTTTTTCTTCACTAACACTATTGGCGAAGCGTATTCTGAACTGCTAGGTCGTATAATTCCGTTTTTTAAATATTCATCTAGAAGATTTTGCAGTTTGTCTTTTTCTGCGTACGAAAGACGCCTCGGGGCACAGCTAAAGGGTTTTGATTTTTCTAAATTTAGTTTCATTTCGCATTTGATGCTTGGTTTACCGGGTTTTATTGCTTCCGTGTAAAAATTGCTTAACAATTGTCTGAACTTGCACTGTGTTAAATAGCTAACGTTTTCTCCGATGTTGTATTCAGTCATTTTATCATTTGAATATTTCGTTGTGAAAATTTTCTTCGAAAATATCAGTGCTGTTTGGTTGGTAGGGTGATGTATTGTCAGTATCAACTGTTTCCTCGAAAATTGAATTAACTGTTGATTCTGCTGTTGGGTTAAATGTAACATTGTTTGGTGTTTCATTTCCTCTGTTATTGGTTTCTGCTATAAATGTTGTATCTATTTCGTCTTTAACTGTTGGTGTAATTGTCGGCCTAAATGTTTGACTGGCTTTTCTAATAACTAAAGGCATATCTGTCTGATCAGTTTTTTCCTTAAATGTTGGTATAATTGTTCGTTCGTTTTCTTTTTTAATTGTTGGCCTAACTGTTTCATTGGTTTCTTTCTTAACTTCTGGCATAATTTTTTTCTTTGTTTCTTCCTTAACTGTTGGTTTAACTTTTTGCTTTGTTTCTTTGTTAACTGTTGGCATTACTGATTGGCCCCTCATATGATAGCTTGGCTCTGGGACGCTGTGAGGCCTCATATCCCTTTGCTGTGGATCAGATTTCTCCACCGTAACCATTTTCAAGGTACTTAAATCTAAATTTAGATCACATGCGTACATGAAATCTCTACCAAACACTACATCATGACCAACTTAAACTGGTTGCATCGCTAATTCATCAGGTACGCGATGTTTTTTTATGAAAGATATGGGACTTCCCGAGTCTAAGAGGCATTGATAAATTGTTTGCAATGTTGCTCTTCCTTTCGGGGCATTGTCCTACAAAGTGCCCAAACGTCCACACGCGTAGCACGACCCGGTTCACGCTTTGGTTTGCGGCAAGCTCGAGCTATGTGGCCCTTTGAGTTGCAATTTTGGCAACGCTTATCTTCGTGATCATCCTTCTTATCCGTTGTACTCGCAGTTTTGAAAACTTTTCCTTTTGGTAGTTGGATGTCGACGAACGCCTTCAGCATTTGTTTTGGGTCGCTGAAGCATTGTGTGCGCGCCTGGTTACGCAAAACGGGCGAAGGAATGCCCTCTATGATATTTTCCAGCAATTCCTCCTTGTCCATTTCGATGTTGCTGGCCAGAAGCATCTTGTTGTCAAAGTATGACTCGAAACTTTCCTTGTCGAGCCATTGTCGCTTTTGAAAGTTGTTCCTGGCCCCCAGTTTTGAAATCTGAATGTTGTTATTAGCTGCTCTAACAGATTTTCAGCTGATTCCAAAATTCTGGTTTCGTTACCATGCAGCCATTGCTGCGCTTTTCCTTTTAATTTTGCCAAAATCAGCAAGTGTCGATATGTCGGGTTCAAATTATAAATACGCGTAATATTTTTAATTTGATTGGCCCAATTACGAGCGCACGATACGCCATCGTAATCGAGTGTTCTTCCTTGGCCAGATTGAATGATGTTAAAACCGACTTTAACATTACACTGTTAAAGTTGCTGTTAGCTCCGACGCTAACAGCTGGCCGTGCGACTGTCCGCGTTCTCTCTGCCAGTTGTCTCCGCTGACGTCGCTGTCGTTGTTGCCGTTGTTTGCACCGTTCCTTATGGTGCCGTGGCCAGTTTCCGGTAACTTGAGCTCGGCACCGTTACTTAGGCTCCTGTTTGGGCACGTTGCCGCGATCTCTCGCTACATGCGCGGTTCTCTGTTGCCTGGCGGTACCGTTATCGCTGATGGGTCGGCGACGTCCTGCTGCATTACCGTTGTTGTTGTTGTTGCTGATGCCTTCTGCATCACCCATTGTGGGTCTGTTGTTGGGTGCTGTTTTTGCGTTGTTGGTAAGTTTGTAAAACCCCATGCTCCGATATGTGGTGCCAGCCAGTAAACGAGCCACCAACTCCGGGTTAGTGCCCGTGGTAGGCAATCCCATTGCTTCCAGCCAATTTTTTAGCTGCGTCACTGAACATTCTTTTAATTGCGTGTTGCTCATTATTTGCTCACTTAATTATTTGTTTCTATTATTTTTATTTTTTTTTTTTTTATGGTAATCCCACTTATGATGTTATAGTAGGCGAATAAAGAGTATGTCTGAATCGGTATATCTAAGTACAGTTATTTTATTTATATTTCACAACACGTCTGCTTACATACTTTTACATTCT
>JAWNNW010001049.1:0-20438 GCA_035044465.1 Scaptomyza tumidula
TCAAATGAAGCCGCGTGGGTATCAATTATAATTAAGCCACGAGTTGGGCGCCACTTAACCAGTTTTGTTGTGGTTATAGTATTATCGAGCATTTAGAAATGCTTTTCGATTATTATGTTATAAGCATTTAGAAATGCTATTGTGTTATTTTGCCGACGATGGTCGAACTTGAGTTATTTAGGCCGACGATAGGTCTGGCCACCGAGTTAACTAAAACACGCACCAAGAATTTTATTAAAGAGACGACAAGCGTCTTTCTTTATTCATTAGAAGTTTTAGACTAAAAACTAAAATACAAATACAAGTGTTAGGAAGCCTAACATAGAAGGAACGCTAAGCCTCGCATGAAGTGCTGAGCCTGGCATTTCCCATGATAGCGGCCACACGCATATGTCGAGATTGCCGGCTATGTGACCCTCTCAAGTGCTCATGGTGACATATTGATCACTTGAACTAAACGTCGATGTTCGTTGAACAAAGATCAAAGGCTCATGGTGTCCTGTTCACTTGTTCAACCGAACGTCGATGATTATTTATGGCCTTAAGAAATAAGAGCTGCTGAGCTCTGCATGTTTACTCTTATCGCATACAAAGTAATGACGTAGTGTCGTATTTTATTTTATGATAGCTCTGCATGTTTGCTCCTATCGCATACAGTGTAATAATGTATTTTATGATAGACAAGAAAAAGACAATCGAACATGCATTGTTGTAACTAATCTCTAATCTTATTTTACATACAAGAATTCAAATAGATATTAGTTAACTTATATATTTAAAAATCCCAAATCCCAATCAAGTGCTAATTATAAAACAAAAAAAAAACTTACAAAAAAAAAACAAACAAAAAATATATATCTATATATGCCCACCATCATCATGCCCTTTTCGCTTTCTTGATACCAACGACAAAAGATCTTTTGGGCGTCGAGGAGATTGGGTGAGTAATCTTAGTCAATATAAATGCATTTCAAGTGATCAAGTAGTGCAGTGAGAAAAAAAATAAAGCCGAAAATAGTGGTTGAAGCGCAGCGGTGTCAAACGATACACGTGCTAGGCCGCTCCCAGCTGGTGCCGCTCCCAGCTTTAAGCTCGCGTACGAGCTTATGCTGTACAGATGTCATACTCGAAGAAGCCCTCTGCCTAAGAGTATGCCTCATATAAACCGCTTGATCACCTGAGTGCTAGGCAACATATATCCAAATTGTAATAAATGGCTTCTCCTTAGTGGACACTAAAAAATTTTTTTTTAATCAACAATATAAAAATAAATTTTCTAAACAAAGAAAAAAAAAATATTTAAAAATTTTATTTTAATTAATTAAAAATTAATTATTTTTATTTAAACATAAAAAAAAAATAAAAAATTTAAAAATTTTATTTTAATTAATTATTTATTAATTCTCTTACTAAACATAAACAAAATAAAAAAAATTTGTTAAATTTTATTTTAATTAATTAGTGATTAATCATTTTTCTAAACATAAAAAAAAAAAAATTTTTTTTCTTTAATTAAAATTTTTTTTTTGATTATTTTCCTAAAAAAAAAAAAAAAAAATGGAACAAAAATTATTTTGTACTCATTAATTAACACTTTGAGCATCACCCAAAAATGAATTAATCATAATATATATATATATATATAACCGCTAATGATTAATTAAATTTTTTTTGAATAACTATTGGCTCTGGCGATACCCTTTTATTTTAATATTCTTATTTGTTGTTGTTGAGTTGAAGGACTGATAAAAAAACATAAGCTACCTTTTTACAAATAAATAAATGAATGATAAATAAATATAAGTATAAGCTAGTTATAGCAATATGTATAAGAGGAATATGTATAAGAATAAAATGAATTGTAATAATGAACGTTAAAATGAATCAATAAGTTTTTACTTGTTGGGAGTCATGCAGCGAAGGGATGTAGGAAGTAGGACTTAGTAGGTCGTTTGGCTTAGGGATCCTCACGCATTTAATGAAGTGGAATTTGAGGATCACGGTAGGGTGTGCAACAGCTGAGACCACAACACCAGTCCAGCATCGTGGAGTGTCGCCTCCAACCCGTTATTTGAGAAGTGTCGCGAGTCCTGTCCGTCCGTTACCTTACCCGTTCCCCCAGTGTTTGGGTTGAATTACTATGGCCCGCACGCGATTTTTGATTGATAATAATAGCCCGCGAGACTGTAGTATTAAAAAATAAAAGAAATGGAACCTGCCCCTTCTTCCGATCATAAAGCCGGAGCCAGCGCGTGCACCCCTTCTAATATTACTCCAATTTCCATCTTCTCGTTTTCCAACGTAAAATGCTACAATTGTGTCGAGAAATGTACCGTGTGCTTCTTCTCACTTGACAACATTTTGACTTACTATGCCTAGGGCAAATAGACTATCAGCAGCGAATAGGTCTCAAAGAAATAGGGCTAGAAATCAGTTAAATAGGTCCAACACAACCTATACAGAGCAGGAATAGGTAACGTCCAGAATAAAAAACAGTAGAGTTAGGCAACAATAACAATTTAGTAATACTTCGCGTCGAACAAGGCGCCGGCAAGACCCTGAATATAGTGCTGACGAACAAGCACACGACACTTCGCGTCGAACAACGCGCCAACAAGACCCTGAACATAGGGCTGACGAACAGTGACAGAACCCTGTACAGCACGCCAACCGTCGAACTGATATTGAAACTAGTATTTTAGAAAGAGCAAGAGATAGGCGACTGCGGGCACAAGTTGGGACAATCCAGTTCGTAGGTTGATAGAGTAGGCGGGAAACACAAAGGCAAGTCGAAGTGTACGCAGCGTACAGGAGAAATCCCGAAAATAGGTTAGCCGAAAATAGTCGTAATGCAAGCCAGAATAGAGAACAACGTGCGAATAACTTTCTAGAGGATAGGGAACGTCTGGCGAAGTTTCAACTATCGCATTTAATAGAATTGTGAAGCAGGGTCCATATCAGGTTTGCATTTCTTGCAAAGGTTTGTGGTATGTGAGACAGACAGTAGACATATTTTAAGGCTATCTGCACAACTTGCCTTTCATCAATAATAGGTTAATTTTTTGGAAGACATGTAGCAGGAGCATAATGAATGGCTAATTTCCCCAAGTCCGCAGATACACCTCAAGCGTAGGATGGAATAAGGCCATGATTTCATGGCCGAATCCATTAGGCCTTCAAAAATTCCTGATACCATTTCATTTCTAGTCAACACTGAGCTGTACAGAAAACACCAGATTGTAATTAATGAATCGTGGATGTCATCTTTTTCGTCTGACACAGTTTCTTTTGTTGCATCAGCAGAAGAAAGGAACTTAGTTTCAGAACTAATAGAACGATCTGATCAAACCTCCACAAACGAGGAAAATACTGTAGAAGATGAGTGTTTGAATCCCGCAGGTCAGGAAACGTTATTAGAAAACGTCCCTTCTAAAAATGTAGCGGTGTAGAGAATTGTAATGGCCCCTGAAATAGGCAAGCGTCCTTTGGATATGATTGCAGATTGCGACTCCAAGGAACTGGCCTACCCAACAATATTCGCTGGCATTAAAAGGAACTGCAAAGAGAGTTTTACAACCATAGTTAGGTCTGAGCTTAGGAATTTCAATAGGAGAGGTTGTAGAACTGATAAATTATTTCTTAACTATAAAAAGTTAGAGATGATTAACATTAGGAACAATACGACCATTTGTTTACGTAAGCTTAATTCGCCACGATGATAGTTTTCAAAGTTATTCGCACGTCACCCGCTCACAGGGAATCAGAGAAAAAAAAGTTATAGCTACGATTAAGCGGTTTGGTCTTCAAAAAATTTTTAAAACCCTTTCTGAAGCTGAAACTAGGTGAACGGAACTTTTAGTTTTACTTCCGAAAAACGTTGACAAGGTAGAAATAAGTGAAGAATTAGCCTTTAATGACAAGGCCCGTCTGATTAGAGCTGATCCAGTAACTTGTGTTAGACATTTTTATTTCCAGGTCGGCAGCTCTGTCTGTCCGTCCGTCCGTATGTATGAACGCGACGATCTCAGAGACTATAACAGCTTGCGACTCAAGGTTAAGTACTTAAGCTCGTATAATCCCTAGGCAGTACAAATTTGTTTTCGATATACACATGTGCTCGATAACAACAAATTCTTGAATTTTCAATATTTACTGAATGGATAAGCTGTGAAATTTTCATTAAAATCGGTTAAGAAACTTAGAAGTTATACCAGTTCGTACATTTGTCTTGATCAAAGACCACACCAACAGGCAGCTTGCAGATGCAGGCATGTATGATGAGGGCATCATAATACGCGTCCAAATAGGTGCATAACTGCTGCGCAGGGAACGTAAATAATTTGTGGACAGGTATATAGACACATTGACAAGGTCTGGTTTTTCAGTTTGTAATAACATAAGTTTGTTTTGGTTATGAAACATATAATGGCCTGCTTTATTTGACCAATGAGTACCTGATGTTAAAAGGCAAATGGGTTTGAATGTACATGCGCTGCCTTCGATTTGCAACACTTGCAACCACACTTGCAGTTTTTATGGAAGTTTGTCAATCAAAAAAGGTCAACACGTGTCCTTTTAGTAAAACAGGTTAAAAATTTGACTTCTTGCATGTCATTACGACTTTTTTTGTTGTTTCTTTGTTTTTTGGAATAAAGCGTTGAATCCGTACAATGCAGTAATAGTATCATAACAGCGCAACTAAACTAATAAATAATAGAACCAAACCTCACACTATGTGCATGAGGACTTAAAAAACTATATCTCATATTGCGAGGGGGTCTTCAAAGTTGTCCAATTGTTTTGGCAAAACCCTTTCGTTTTAATCGCCCTAGAGGCCTGGCAGGGAGTAAGCACTTTGCAAACGTGCTGTGGTGTCTTCTTAGTCGATCTCTATATCTGCTAGTGTTCCTTCCTATTTGCTCCTCCACTGTGTGTAGGTTCAGGTCACGATGAAGAGTGGTTCCACGTACATAATATGGGCATTTTGTAATGGCACGGTTTTGCAATACCTGCTGCTTCTTCCAGCCACCTCAGTTGTTGCATTCTTTGACCACATCTCCGAGACGTAGCTTTCAAGTGAGGGCCAAAGGTCAATCGTTTATCAAGGGTGATCCCGAGGTACTTAGCCAGCAAAGGTTGGTCCAAAGTTACGCCTTCCAGTTGTATGGGTGGGGTGTGATCAATGAGGGTCTTCAGTGTGAATCAGGGATTGATGACCTTTGGGGGGTTGACCTTTAAATTCCATCTCTTGCACCATGCAGCCAATGTGGTGAGGTACTCTTGGAGGCCACGTGCCGCCTCAATACGACAATTGGAGCTGTACAGCAGTGCAATATCATCAGCGTAAGTAGCAAGTAGCGCCTTCCTAGGCACTTCCATATGGTACGCGTTTGGACAAGGCAAATCCGCAGTATATATTGAGTAGAGTAACGGTCCAAGGACGCTGCCCTGCGAAATTCCAGCTCTCATATACGTTTAGTAAAAATGATTACAAATTTGACTTCTTGAATGTCATTACGACTGATGTTGAGTTAGTTAGGTACGAACTTCGAAATCTATCGGCTGTGTAAAGGAATTAGCATAACTGCTGCGCAGGTATAAATACACATTGAAAAGGTCTGGTTTTTCAGTTTGTTATAACATAAGTTTGGTTTGGTTACGAATCAAATAATGGCCTGTTTTATTTGACCAGTTAGTACCTGATGTTAAAAGGCTAATGGGTTTGAATGTACATTCGCTGCCTTCGATTTTAGGGCAAGCTTCTAGTACCTTCGCTAAACAACACTTGCACTGTCTTACCTGCTAAAATTAAATTATCAAAATTATGTGGAATTTTTTCAATGTAATTTTTTTAGGGAAAGTTTGGCAATCAAAAAACATTCAAATATATAATAGTCTTTTTCGAGACTTTTTACGATAAGACTTATTATTTTTGTAAAATACATCTCATTATTGTTATTTACAGCTTAACAAAAATTTACTATTTTTTACAGCTAAATATACCAATTATTTTTTTCCCATTCTCACTTGATAAAATTTTGACTTACTGTTTGTCTGGTGCGTTTTTGTGCATACCATCTTTGTTGTTCTGTGAGCAACTTGACACATCGTTGGTGTTTTGTTGAGTTGAAACTCACATCGATTGTTAACATTAAACATAGCTTGATGGTCAAAGCATATGTATTCTTCATTTGGTAATGTTGTGAGTACCATGAATGGATCCCTGTGGTTGTTTACAGCTATAATAGGTGTTTTAAGGTCAAAGACTCGCCAGCTTGTTGAGTCCCACATCGGAATTGGCACAATGTTGAACAATTGCAATATCTATGTTGACACTAGTGGTAGTGTTATTCTAAATATATATATATTAAGAATAACATTTGGTCTGGTCCTTTAGTTGATCGGGTGAAATCAATATTGGGCTTATTGTTCGGTGGCGAATTCCAGTTAGCACATCCACTATTTCTGATTGCATGCGTTGAAGGGTGGCTGCTAACAGTGTTAATTGGGTTGTTTGTGTGAGACGCGCACCAGTGTATTTTCCTCTTGTTTGGCTGATGATGGCAACTTGTTGTTCAATTAGTTAAAGTCGCTTGTCCGATGCAGATCTTGTCTTCTTGACAATGTTAATGGTTGAGTCAAGTACTGAAGTCTGATTTTTCAGTAATGTCAGTAAAATTCTTCGTTTGTTTTTACCTTCTCTATCACCTTGGTCATTTTATTAGCGTAGTCTGAGTCTAGAACTCCAAATAGACTATTCGCAATGTTACCCACTGCATCGAATGGTGACCGGCGTTTGCGTGTTTGTTGCATAAGTGGATTTGCCATTTGTAATTCGTCATAAAAGTGACGAAAGTGCTGGGATATGACTTGACCGCAGCTTCCCATAGGCCTCCAAATGATGGCGCTCGTGGCGGTATGAATTTGAAGGCAACTTGTTTTTTGTTGCAGTGATTGATGATCTCTGCTTGGG
Organism: Scaptomyza tumidula; assembly: GCA_035044465.1. Classification (NCBI taxonomy): domain Eukaryota; kingdom Metazoa; phylum Arthropoda; class Insecta; order Diptera; family Drosophilidae; genus Scaptomyza; species Scaptomyza tumidula. The sequence goes on from JAWNNW010001049.1 coordinate 6,974, forward strand.
TCCTTGCGCCAAATATTGATCCACCCAGTTCCTTAAGTTGGTTGTTTGCTCCAACGAAGTTGGTGGCATTATCAGCTGAAACTAGGTGAACGGAGCTTTTAGTTTTACTTCCGAAAAACGTTGACAAGGTAGAAATAAGTGAAGAATTAGCCTCAACTTACAATTTTAATGACAAGGCCCGTCTCATTAGAGCTGATCCAGTAACTTGTGTTAGATATTTTTATTTCCAGGTCGGCAGCTCTGTCTGTCCGTCCGTCCGTATGTATGAACGCGACGATCTCAGAGACTATAACAGCTTGCGACTCAAGGTTAGGAACTAAGGCTCGTATAATCCCTAGGCAGTACAAATTTGTTTTCGATATACACATGTGCTCGATAACAACAAATTCTTGAATTTTCAATATTTACTGAATGGATAAGCTGTGAAATTTTCATTAAAATCGGTTAAGAAACTTAGAAGTTATACCAGTTCGTACATTTGTCTTGATCAAAGACCACACCAACAGGCAGCTTGCAGATGCAGGCATGTATGATGAGGGCACCATAATACGCGTCCAAATAGGTGCATAACTGCTGCGCAGGGAACGTAAATAATTTGTGGACAGGTATATAGACACATTGACAAGGTCTGGTTTTTCAGTTTGTTATAACATAAGTTTGGTTTGGTTATGAAACATATAATGGCCTGCTTTATTTGACCAATGAGTACCTGACGTTAAAAGGCAAATGGGTTTGAATGTACATGCGCTGCCTTCGATTTGTAACACTTGCAACAACACTGCAATGTTACCCACTGCATCGAATGGTGACCGGCGTTTGCGTGTTTGTTGCATAAGTGGATTTACCATTTGTAATTCCTCATATAAGTGACGAAAGTGCTGGGATATGACTTGACCGCAGCTTCCCATAGGCCTCCAAATGATGGCGCTCGTGGCGGTAAGAAATTGAAGGCAACTTGTTTTTTGTTGCAGTGATTGATGATCTCTGCTTGGGTCCTTTCGCCAAATATTGATCCACCCAGCTCCTTAAGTTGGTTGTTTGCTCCAACGAAGTTGGTGGCATTATCAGCTGAAACTAGGTGAACGGAGCTTTTAGTTTTACTTCCGAAAAACGTTGACAAGGTAGAAATAAGTGAAGAATTAGCCTCAACTTACAATTTTAATGACAAGGCCCGTCTCATTAGAGCTGATCCAGTAACTTGTGTTAGATATTTTTATTTCCAGGTCGGCAGCTCTGTCTGTCCGTCCGTCCGTATGGTTATGAAACATATAACGGCCTGCTTTATTTGACCAATGAGTAACTGATGTTAAAAGGCAAATGGGTTTGAATGTACATGCGCTGCCTTCGATTTGTAACACTTGCAACAACACTTGCACTTCCTTACCTACTAAAATAAAATTAGCAAAATTATATGGTATTTTTGCAATGCAATGTTTTTATGGAAGTTTGTCAATCAAAAAAGGTCAACACGTGTCCTTTTAGTAAAACAGGTTAAAAATTTGACTTCTTGCATATCATTACGACTTTTTTTGTTGTTTCTTTTTTTTTTGGAATAAAGCGTTGAATCCGTACAATGCAGTAATAGATAGTATAACAGCGCAACTAAACTAATAAATAATAGAACCAAACCTCACACTATGTGCATGAGGACTTAAAAAACTATATCTCACATTGCGAGGGGGTCTTCAAAGTTGTCCAATTGTTTTGGCAAAACCCTTTCGTTTTAATCGCCTTAGAGGCCTGGCAGGGAGTAAGCACTTTGCAAGCGTGCTGTGGTGTCTTCTTAGTCGTTCGCTATATCTGCTAGTGTGCCTTCCTATCTGCTCCTCCACTGTGTGTAGATTCAGGTCACTATGAAGAGTGGTTCCACGTACATAATATGGGCAGTTTGTAATGGCACACATGGCACGGTTTTGCAATACCTTCATGCATTTGTAGTTGGATTTTGCAGCAATACCCCAAATCTGCACTCCGTATAGCCAGATTGTGGCTACACAATGAACGTATACTGCTCTTTTGGCTCGGAGTGACATGGTGCTTCTTCTATTAACCAGCCACCTCAGTTGTTGCATTCTTCCACCACATCTCCGAGACGTAGCTTTCAAGTGAGGGCCAAAGGTCAATCGTTTATCAAGGGTGATCCCGAGGTACTTAGCCAGCAAAGGTTGGTCCAAAGTTACGCCTTCCAGTTGTATGGGTAGGGTGTGGTCAATGAGGGTCTTCAATGTGAAGCAGGGATTGATGACCTTTGGGGGGTTGACCTTTAAATTCCATCTCTTGCACCATGCAGCCAATGTGGTGAGGTACTCTTGGAGGCCACGTGCCGCCTCAATACGACAATTGGAGCTGTACAGCAGTGCAATATCATCAGCGAAAGTAGCAAGTAGCGCCTTCCTAGGCACTTCCATATGATACGCGTTTGGACAAGGCAAATCCGCAGTATATATTGAGTAGAGTAGCGGTCCAAGGACGCTGCCCTGCGGAATTCCAGCTCTCATATGGCAATGAGTCGAGTAGGTGTTTCTGACCCTGACCGTGAACTGTTTGTCAATCAAAAAAGGTCAACACGTTTAGTAAAAATGATTAAAAATTTGACTTCTTGAATGTCATTACGAATGATGTTGAGTTAGTTAGGTACGAACTTCGAAATCTATCGGCTGTGTAACGGATTTGTACTGTGTTTCTGCAAGTGATTGTGTCGAGAAATGTACCGTGTGTTTCTTTATGTAATTGTGTAATAGTTGTTGTGCGTGTTAACTATCTCGTCACCAAGGATTTTGAAAAATCCCACGTCCTTTTTGATTTTTTTTTTTCAAATATCAAATAGTCTTTTTCAAGACTTTTTACGATTAGTGCTATTTTTTTTGTAAGATATATATCTCATTATTGTTATTTACAGCTAAGTAGAAACTTACAATTCTATACAAATTTTTCTTTTTGCCTAGGGCAAATAGGTCTCAAAGAAATAGGGCTAGAAATCAGTTAAATAGGTCCAACCCAACCTATACAGAGCAGGAATAGGTAACGTCCAGAATTAAAAACAGTAAAGTTAGGCAACAAGAACAATTAGGTAATACTTCGCGTCGAACAAGGCGCCGGCAAGACCCTGAATATAGTGCTGACGAACAAGCACACGACACTTCGCGTCGAACGAGGCGCCAACAAAACCCTGAACACATAGGGCTGACGAACAGTGACAGAACACTGTACAGCACGCCAACCGTCGAACAGATATTGAAACAAGAATTTTAGATAGAGCAAGAGATAGGCGACTGCGGGCACAAGTTGGGACAATTCAGTTCGTAGGTTGATAGAGTAGGCGCGAAACACAAAGGGCAAGTGTACGCAGTGTGCAGGAGCAATCCCGAAAATAGGTTAGCCGAAAATAGTCGTAATGCAAGCCAGAACAATTAATGTATTCAATAGAATTGTTAAGCAGGGTGCATATCAGGTTTGCATTTCTTGCAAAGGTTTGTGGTATGTGAGATAAACTGTAGAGATGTTTGATATGTAGCAGGAGCATAAAGTTAGGCTAGAAGCCAAAGGCTTTAATAACAAATGGCTTACATTTTCCGGATCTTTCCGATTGCTTAATGAATGGTTAATTTCCCCAAGCCTTATGATTATTAAGTGTTTAGGATATGGCCGTCAAAGCGCCATTAAGGGAGCAGTGGTGAATGTCCCAATTCCAGTGGCCAATGTTGTAACGTCACTTCCAGGGGCATTCAATGAAGCCGAGGTTGTGCAGAACACCTCAAGCGTAGGATGGAATAAGGCCATGATTTCATGGCCGAATCGTGCCTTAGGCCTTCAAAAATTGCTGATACCATTTCATTTTTAGTCAACACAGAGCTGTACAGAAAACACCAGATTGTAATTAATTAATCGTGGTTGTCATCTTTTTCTTCTGACACAGTTTCTTTTGTTGCATCAGCAGAAGATAGGAACTTAGTTTCAGAACTAATAGAACGATCTGATCAAACCTCCACAAACGAGGAAAATACTGTAGAAGATGAGTGTTTGAATCCCGCAGGTCAGGAAACGTTATTAGAAAACGTCCCTTCTAAAAATGTAGCGGTGTAGAGAATTGTAATGGCCCCTGAAATAGGCAAGCGTCCTTTGGATATGATTGCAGATTGCGACTCCGAGGAATTGGCATACCCAACAATATTCGCTGGCATTAAAAGAAACTGCAAAGAGAGTTTTACAACCATAGTTAGGTCTGAGCTAAGGAATTTCAATAGGAGAGGTTGTAGAACTGATAAATTATTTCTTAACTATAAAAAGTTAGAGATGATTAACATTAGGAACAATACGACCATTTGTTTACGTAAGCTTAATTCGCCACGATGATAGTTTTCAAAGTTATTCGCACGTCACCCGCTCACAGGGAATAAGAGAAAAAAAAGTTATGGCTACGATTACGCAGTTTGGTCTTCAAAAATTTTTTAAAACCTTATCTACAGCTGAAACTAGGGGAACGGAGCTTTTAGTTTTACTTCCGAAAAACGTTGACAAGGTAGAAATAAGTGAAGAATTAGCCTCAAATTACAATTTTAATGACAAGGCCCGTCTCATTAGAGCTGATCCAGTAACTTGTGTTAGACATTTTTATTTCAGGTCGGCAGCTCTGTCTGTCCGTCCGTCCGTATGTATGAACGCGACGATCTCAGAGACTATAACAGCTTGCGACTCAAGGTTAGGAACTTAAGCTCGTATAATCCCTAGGCAGTACATATTTGTTTTCGACATACACATGTGCTTGATAACAACAAATTCTTAAATTTTCAATATTTATTGAATTGATCACCTGTGAAATTTTCATTAAAATCGGTTAAGAAACTTAGAAGTTATACCAGTTCGTACATTTGTATTGATCAAAGACCACACCAACAGGCAGCTTGCAAATGCAGGCATGTATGGTGAGGGCACCATAATACGCGTCCAAATACGTGCATAACTGCTGCGCAGGGAACGTAAATAATTTGTGGACAGGTATATTAACACATTGACAAGGTCTGGTTTTTCAGTTTGTTATAACATAAGTTTGGTTTGGTTATGAAACATATAATGGCCTGCTTTATTTGACCAATGAGTACCTGATGTTAAAAGGCAAATGGGTTTGAATGTACATGCGCTGCCTTCGATTTGTAACACTTGCAACAACACTTGCACTTCCTTACCTACTAAAATAAAATTAGCAAAATTATGTGGTATTTTTGCAATGCAATGTTTTTATGGAAGTTTGTCAATCAAAAAAGGTCAACACGTGTCCTTTTAGTAAAACAGGTTAAAAATTTGACTTCTTGCATATCATTACGACTTTTTTTGTTGTTTCTTTTTTTTTTGGAATAAAGCGTTGAATCCGTACAATGCAGTAATAGATAGTATAACAGCGCAACTAAACTAATAAATAATAGAACCAAACCTCACACTATGTGCATGAGGACTTAAAAAACTATATCTCATATTGCGAGGGGGTCTTCAAAGTTGTCCAATTGTTTTGGCAAAACCCTTTCGTTTTAATCGCCTTAGAGGCCTGGCAGGGAGTAAGCACTTTGCAAGCGTGCTGTGGTGTCTTCTTAGTCGTTCGCTATATCTGCTAGTGTGCCTTCCTATCTGCTCCTCCACTGTGTGTAGATTCAGGTCACGATGAAGAGTGGTTCCACGTACATAATATGGGCCGTTTGTAATGGCACGCATGGCACGGTTTTGCAATACCTTCATGCATTTGTAGTTGGATTTTGCAGCAATACCCCAGATCTGCACTCCGTATAGCCAGATTGTGGCTACACAATGAACGTATACTGCTCTTTTGGCTCGGAGTGACATGGTGCTTCTTCTGTTAACCAGCCACCTCAGTTGTTGCATTCTTCCACCACATCTCCGAGACGTAGCTTTCAAGTGAGGGCCAAAGGTCAATCGTTTATCAAGGGTGATCCCGAGGTACTTAGCCAGCAAAGGTTGGTCCAAAGTTACGCCTTCCAGTTGTATGGGTAGGGTGTGGTCAATGAGGGTCTTCAATGTGAAGCAGGGATTGATGACCTTTGGGGGGTTGACCTTTAAATTCCATCTCTTGCACCATGCAGCCAATGTGGTGAGGTTCTCTTGGAGGCCACGTGCCGCCTCAATACGACAATTGGAGCTGTACAGCAGTGCAATATCATCAGCGAAAGTAGTAAGTAGCGCCTTCCTAGGCACTTCCATATGATACGCGTTTGGACAAGGCAAATCCGCAGTATATATTGAGTAGAGTAGCGGTCCAAGGACGCTGCCCTGCGGAATTCCAGCTCTCATATGGCAATGAGTCGAGTAGGTGTTTCTGACCCTGACCGTGAACTGTTTGTCAATCAAAAAAGGTCAACACGTTTAGTAAAAATGATTAAAAATTTGACTTCTTGAATGTCATTACGACTGATGTTGAGTTACTTAGGTACGAACTTCGAAATCTATCGGCTGTGTAACGGAATTGTACTTTGTTTCTGCAAGTGATTGTGTCGAGAAATGTACCGTGTGTTTCTTTATGTAATTGTGTAATAGTTGTTGTGCGTGTTAACTATCTCGTCACCAAGGATTTTGAAAAATCCCACGTCCTTTTTGATTTTTGTTTTCAAATATCAAATAGTCTTTTTCAAGACTTTTTACGATTAGTGCTATTTTTTTTGTAAGATATATATCTCATTATTGTTATTTACAGCTAAGTAGAAACTTACAATTCTATACAAATTATTCTTTTTCCGTTCTCACTTGACAACATTTTGACTTACTATGCCTAGGGAAAATAGACTATCAGCAGCGAATATGTCTCAAAGAAATAGGGCTAGAAATCAGTTAAATAGGTCCAACCCAACCTATACAGAGCAGGAATAGGTAACGTCCAGAATTAAAAACAGTAAAGTTAGGCAACAATAACAATTAGGTAATACTTCGCGTCGAACAAGGCGCCGGCAAGACCCTGAATATAGTGCTGACGAACAAGCACACGACACTTCGCGTCGAACGAGGCGCCAACAAAACCCTGAACATAGGGCTGACGAACAGTGACAGAACACTGTACAGCACGCCAACCGTCGAACAGATATTGAAACAAGAGTTTTAGATAGAGCAAGAGATAGGCGACTGCGGGCACAAGTTGGGACAATTCAGTTCGTAGGTTGATAGAGTAGGCGCGAAACACAAAGGCAAGTGTACGCAGTGTGCAGGAGCAATCCCGAAAATAGGTTAGCCGAAAATAGTCGTAATGCAAGCCAAAACAATTAATGCATTCAATAGAATTGTAAAGCAGGGTGCATATCAGGTTTGCATTTCTTGCAAAGGTTTGTGGTATGTGAGATAAACTGTAGAGATATTTGATATGTAGCAGGAGCATAAAGTAAGGCTAGAAGCCAAAGGCTTTAATAACAAATGGCTTACATTTTCCGAATCTTTCCGATTGCTTAATGAATGGTTAATTTCCCCAAGCCCGCCTCTTATGATTATTAAGTGTTTAGGATATGGCCGTCAAAGCGCCATTAAGGGAGCAGTGGTGAATGTCCCAATTCGCGTTGCCAATGTTGTAACGTCACTTCCAGGGGCATTCAATGAAGCCGAGGTTGTGCAGAACACCTCAAGCGTAGGATGGAATAAGGCCATGATTTCATGGCCGAATCCATTAGGCCTTCAAAAATTGCTGATACCATTTCATTTTTAGTCAACACAGAGCTGTACAGAAAACACCAGATTGTAATTAATGAATCGTGGCTGTCATCTTTTTCGTCTGACACAGTTTCTTTTGTTGCATCAGCAGAAGATAGGAACTTAGTTTCAGAACTAATAGAACGATCTGATCAAACCTCCACAAACGAGGAAAATACTGTAGAAGATGAGTGTTTGAATCCCGCAGGTCAGGAAACGTTATTAGAAAACGTCCCTTCTAAAAATGTAGAGGTGTAGAGAATTGTAATGGCCCCTGAAATAGGCAAGCGTCCTTTGGATATGATTGCAGATTGCGACTCCGAGGAATTGGCATACCCAACAATATTCGCTGGCATTAAAAGAAACTGCAAAGAGAGTTTTACAACCATAGTTAGGTCTGAGCTAAGGAATTTCAATAGGAGAGGTTGTAGAACTGATAAATTATTTCTTAACTATAAAAAGTTAGAGATGATTAACATTAGGAACAATACGACCATTTGTTTACGTAAGCTTAATTCGCCACGATGATAGTTTTCAAAGTTATTCGCACGTCACCCGCTCACAGGGAATAAGAGAAAAAAAAGTTATGGCTACGATTACGCAGTTTGGTCTTCAAAAATTTTTTAAAACCTTATCTACAGCTGAAACTAGGGGAACGGAGCTTTTAGTTTTACTTCCGAAAAACGTTGACAAGGTAGAAATAAGTGAAGAATTAGCCTCAAATTACAATTTTAATGACAAGGCCCGTCTCATTAGAGCTGATCCAGTAACTTGTGTTAGACATTTTTATTTCAGGTCGGCAGCTCTGTCTGTCCGTCCGTCCGTATGTATGAACGCGACGATCTCAGAGACTATAACAGCTTGCGACTCAAGGTTAGGAACTTAAGCTCGTATAATCCCTAGGCAGTACATATTTGTTTTCGACATACACATGTGCTTGATAACAACAAATTCTTAAATTTTCAATATTTATTGAATTGATCACCTGTGAAATTTTCATTAAAATCGGTTAAGAAACTTAGAAGTTATACCAGTTCGTACATTTGTATTGATCAAAGACCACACCAACAGGCAGCTTGCAAATGCAGGCATGTATGGTGAGGGCACCATAATACGCGTCCAAATACGTGCATAACTGCTGCGCAGGGAACGTAAATAATTTGTGGACAGGTATATTAACACATTGACAAGGTCTGGTTTTTCAGTTTGTTATAACATAAGTTTGGTTTGGTTATGAAACATATAATGGCCTGCTTTATTTGACCAATGAGTACCTGATGTTAAAAGGCAAATGGGTTTGAATGTACATGCGCTGCCTTCGATTTGTAACACTTGCAACAACACTTGCACTTCCTTACCTACTAAAATAAAATTAGCAAAATTATGTGGTATTTTTGCAATGCAATGTTTTAATGAAAGTTTGTCAATCAAAAAAGGTCAACACGTGTCCTTTTAGTAAAACAGGTTAAAAATTTTCGTTCGCTATATCTGCTAGTGTGCCTTCCTATCTGCTCCTCCACTGTGTGTAGATTCAGGTCACGATGAAGAGTGGTTCCATGTACACAATATGGGCAGTTTGTAATGGCACGCATGGCACGGTTTTGCAATACCTTTATGCATTTGTAGTTGGATTTTGCAGTAATACCCCAGATCTGCACTCCGTATAGCCAGATTGGGGCTACACAATGAACGTATACTGCTCTTTTGGCTCGGAGTGACATGGTGCTTCTTCTGTTAACCAGCCACCACAGTTGTTGCATTCTTCCACCACATCTCCGAGACGTAGCTTTCAAGTGAGGGCCAAAGGTCAATCGTTTATCAAGGGTGATCCCGAGGTACTTAGCCAGCAAAGGTTGGTCCAAAGTTACGCCTTCCAGTTGTATGGGTGGGGTGTGGTCAATGTATTCGCAATGTTACCCACTGCATCGAATGGTGACCGGCGTTTGCGTGTTTGTTGCATAAGTGGATTTACCATTTGTAATTCCTCATATAAGTGACGAAAGTGCTGGGATATGACTTGACCGCAGCTTCCCATAGGCCTCCAAATGATGGCGCTCGTGGCGGTAAGAAATTGAAGGCAACTTGTTTTTTGTTGCAGTGATTGATGATCTCTGCTTGGGTCCTTTCGCCAAATATTGATCCACCCAGCTCCTTAAGTTGGTTGTTTGCTCCAACGAAGTTGGTGGCATTATCAGCTGAAACTAGGTGAACGGAGCTTTTAGTTTTACTTCCGAAAAACGTTGACAAGGTAGAAATAAGTGAAGAATTAGCCTCAACTTACAATTTTAATGACAAGGCCCGTCTCATTAGAGCTGATCCAGTAACTTGTGTTAGATATTTTTATTTCCAGGTCGGCAGCTCTGTCTGTCCGTCCGTCCGTATGGTTATGAAACATATAACGGCCTGCTTTATTTGACCAATGAGTAACTGATGTTAAAAGGCAAATGGGTTTGAATGTACATGCGCTGCCTTCGATTTGTAACACTTGCAACAACACTTGCACTTCCTTACCTACTAAAATAAAATTAGCAAAATTATGTGGTATTTTTGCAATGCAATGTTTTTATGGAAGTTTGTCAATAAAAAAAGGTCAACACGTGTCCTTTTAGTAAAACAGGTTAAAAATTTGACTTCTTGCATATCATTACGACTTTTTTTGTTGTTTCTTTTTTTTTTGGCATAAAGCGTTGAATCCGTACAATGCAGTAATAGATAGTATAACAGCGCAACTAAACTAATAAATAATAGAACCAAACCTCACACTATGTGCATGAGGACTTAAAAAACTATATCTCACATTGCGAGGGGGTCTTCAAAGTTGTCCAATTGTTTTGGCAAAACCCTTTCGTTTTAATCGCCTTAGAGGCCTGGCAGGGAGTAAGCACTTTGCAAGCGTGCTGTGGTGTCTTCTTAGTCGTTCGCTATATCTGCTAGTGTGCCTTCCTATCTGCTCCTCCACTGTGTGTAGATTCAGGTCACTATGAAGAGTGGTTCCACGTACATAATATGGGCAGTTTGTAATGGCACACATGGCACGGTTTTGCAATACCTTCATGCATTTGTAGTTGGATTTTGCAGCAATACCCCAAATCTGCACTCCGTATAGCCAGATTGTGGCTACACAATGAACGTATACTGCTCTTTTGGCTCGGAGTGACATGGTGCTTCTTCTATTAACCAGCCACCTCAGTTGTTGCATTCTTCCACCACGTCTCCGAGACGTAGCTTTCAAGTGAGGGCCAAAGGTCAATCGTTTATCAAGGGTGATCCCGAGGTACTTAGCCAGCAAAGGTTGGTCCAAAGTTACGCCTTCCAGTTGTATGGGTAGGGTGTGGTCAATGAGGGTCTTCAATGTGAAGCAGGGATTGATGACCTTTGGGGGGTTGACCTTTAAATTCCATCTCTTGCACCATGCAGCCAATGTGGTGAGGTACTCTTGGAGGCCACGTGCCGCCTCAATACGACAATTGGAGCTGTACAGCAGTGCAATATCATCAGCGAAAGTAGCAAGTAGCGCCTTCCTAGGCACTTCCATATGATACGCGTTTGGACAAGGCAAATCCGCAGTATATATTGAGTAGAGTAGCGGTCCAAGGACGCTGCCCTGCGGAATTCCAGCTCTCATATGGCAATGAGTCGAGTAGGTGTTTCTGACCCTGACCGTGAACTGTTTGTCAATCAAAAAAGGTCAACACGTTTAGTAAAAATGATTAAAAATTTGACTTCTTGAATGTCATTACGACTGATGTTGAGTTAGTTAGGTACGAACTTCGAAATCTATCGGCTGTGTAACGGAATTGTACTGTGTTTCTGCAAGTGATTGTGTCGAGAAATGTACCGTGTGTTTCTTTATGTAATTGTGTAATAGTTGTTGTGCGTGTTAACTATCTCGTCACCAAGGATTTTGAAAAATCCCACGTCCTTTTTGATTTTTGTTTTCAAATATCAAATAGTCTTTTTCAAGACTTTTTACGATTAGTGCTATTTTTTTTGTAAGATATATATCTCATTATTGTTATTTACAGCTAAGTAGAAACTTACAATTCTATACAAATTATTCTTTTTCCGTTCTCACTTGACAACATTTTGACTTACTATGCCTAGGGAAAATAGACTATCAGCAGCGAATATGTCTCAAAGAAATAGGGCTAGAAATCAGTTAAATAGGTCCAACCCAACCTATACAGAGCAGGAATAGGTAACGTCCAGAATTAAAAACAGTAAAGTTAGGCAACAATAACAATTAGGTAATACTTCGCGTCGAACAAGGCGCCGGCAAGACCCTGAATATAGTGCTGACGAACAAGCACACGACACTTCGCGTCGAACGAGGCGCCAACAAAACCCTGAACATAGGGCTGACGAACAGTGACAGAGCACTGTACAGCACGCCAACCGTCGACCAGATATTGAAACAAGAGTTTTAGATAGAGCAAGAGATAGGCGACTGCGGGCACAAGTTGGGACAATTCAGTTCGTAGGTTGATAGAGTAGGCGCGAAACACAAAGGCAAGTCGAAGTGTACGCAGTGTGCAGGAGCAATCCCGAAAATAGGTTAGCCGAAAATAGTCGTAATGCAAGCCAGAACAATTAATGCATTCAATAGAATTGCATTTCTTGCAAAGGTTTGTGGTATGTGAGATAAACTGTAGAGATATTTGATATGTAGCAGGAGCATAAAGTTAGGCTAGAAGCCAAAGGCTTTAATAACAAATGGCTTACATTTTCCGAATCTTTCCGATTGCTTAATGAATGGTTAATTTCCCCAAGCCCGCCTCTTATGATTATTAAGTGTTTAGGATATGGCCGTCAAAGCGCCATTAAGGGAGCAGTGGTGAATGTCCCAATTCGCGTTGCCAATGTTGTAACGTCACTTCCAGGGGCATTCAATGAAGCCGAGGTTGTGCAGAACACCTCAAGCGTAGGATGGAATAAGGCCATGATTTCATGGCCGAATCCATTAGGCCTTCAAAAATTGCTGATACCATTTCATTTTTAGTCAACACAGAGCTGTACAGAAAACACCAGATTGTAATTAATGAATCGTGGCTGTCATCTTTTTCGTCTGACACAGTTTCTTTTGTTGCATCAGCAGAAGATAGGAACTTAGTTTCAGAACTAATAGAACGATCTGATCAAACCTCCACAAACGAGGAAAATACTGTAGAAGATGAGTGTTTGAATCCCGCAGGTCAGGAAACGTTATTAGAAAACGTCCCTTCTAAAAATGTAGAGGTGTAGAGAATTGTAATGGCCCCTGAAATAGGCAAGCGTCCTTTGGATATGATTGCAGATTGCGACTCCGAGGAATTGGCATACCCAACAATATTCGCTGGCATTAAAAGAAACTGCAAAGAGAGTTTTACAACCATAGTTAGGTCTGAGCTAAGGAATTTCAATAGGAGAGGTTGTAGAACTGATAAATTATTTCTTAACTATAAAAAGTTAGAGATGATTAACATTAGGAACAATACGACCATTTGTTTACGTAAGCTTAATTCGCCACGATGATAGTTTTCAAAGTTATTCGCACGTCACCCGCTCACAGGGAATAAGAGAAAAAAAAGTTATGGCTACGATTACGCAGTTTGGTCTTCAAAAATTTTTTAAAACCTTATCTACAGCTGAAACTAGGGGAACGGAGCTTTTAGTTTTACTTCCGAAAAACGTTGACAAGGTAGAAATAAGTGAAGAATTAGCCTCAAATTACAATTTTAATGACAAGGCCCGTCTCATTAGAGCTGATCCAGTAACTTGTGTTAGACATTTTTATTTCAGGTCGGCAGCTCTG
>JAWNNW010001051.1:0-31178 GCA_035044465.1 Scaptomyza tumidula
CAGCAGCAAGGTAAACACAACAAACGTCGCCTACGACAACTGCAATGCGTGTTCGTTGTGAGGCAAGTGGCGGCGACAATTGCCATTAATTGCATATTTTAAGCGATTTCAGATTAAAACCGCAGACAACGTAAACAACAACAAGAACCAAAAGTGCAGCTGGGTTCAAAATAAATTGCTCTTTATTACAACAAATTAACAATTATGACAATAAAAATTGTTAAATCATATTGCGACAAAAATAATTAAGCACATGATAGTCTTTATGCTCACAATAGCCAATTCAATGCAACTGATCATCTCTTAATGACATTATATATTGTGCAAATATATTAATGAATTAATACATATGTTTACGATAATCAGCATAAATAAGAGTAAACACATGAATAATTCGTTTGAAAATGAATTTAACTTTGAGTTTGCTAAAGTTGTTTGATGCACAAAGCAAAATAGTGTTAATTACTTTAAATACTAGTTGTTATAATAAGGAACTCACTTTTCTCTATGTGTTTGACTAACTACCTTGCTTTAAGCAACTTAAGAAGATATCCAGTAGGGACAAACAGCTCCCTCCACATTTCAACACTTGTCGACTGTGTTGGAGCTCTAACTTGCTGCTTGAAAGTTTTGATTCATTTGCTGCACGTACATGCATATACATACATACATGTATAAAGTGTAAGACTCGTGTGATTTGCTTTGAAAGTTTGTCCGAAGCTCTAGTTGCAAGTTCGTCTTGTCCGCTTAGTTGGAACGTAGCAGCAGTGCGTGCAACAGCAACAACAAGCGAAGGCAACACGCGGCTACTAAGTTTTGTTGTTGCTTGTAGCACAAAACTAACACACACACCCCCTACCACCTCGTAGCTTAGTTGTTTAGCTATGCAACAAACTACATGCAACACTCACACACAACGGTCCTTCTTTCATGTCCTGCCGCAGCTGTCTCCTGTTGCAGCTCATGCTTTTTGCTAGCTGCTTATCACGCATGCTAAACAAGCAGACGCCAACGATGGTCTGCAAAGAGAAAATACTATTTGAATTTTGATAAAATGCAGTTTGACTTTTTTGTGGGCGAACATCTTTCGTCCTGTCTGTTTCTCCTATACTTTTTTCGCTTGCCCTTGAGTGTCTGGGGAGCGTTTGTTACATGACATTCATTGATATTTTGTGCAAGCGTAGCGTAAATTCAATTTAATTTTGTGTAAATTGGCTGCAAATGCAATTCACAAGTCCTGGCACAGCAGCTGCAAGGATGCGTGAGCAGGATTTGCTTTACTCGTAGTGTACAGCTTCAACTGCCAGCCTTGGGTACACTTGCACTTAAATTGCAAGTCAACAATCGCAAAAAAATACACGTAGATATTAAGTGAAATGCTTTTTTTGGGTACTCTCAAGGTCTATTTAAACATTTGTGGAACTTCACAAAAGGACAACATTATAAAGCTGCCATTGGAACTTGCGGTTTCTAACATTTCAAGCAATAAATTTATCAAAATAATGACAAACTCTCGTTGCTAAACTCAGATTTAATATATTTTCAAGTTTTCGTTATCCTTTTTTTTAAGTTAGCCAAAAATGGGTAACTGAGTAAAATAGGTGTTGATGAAGTAAAACCTTTTCCAAAAACAATATTTTACTTTGTAAATGCTGGAACTAGCAAAAATGACTGCATGCACGTGAATGGGTTTTAATTATAGGCTAGAATCCATTAAACCTGAACCCATAAAAAATGGGAAATAAGGGTATAATGGTTTTTCAAAAGTATGTAACATGCAGAAGCAAGTATCTCCGACCCCATAAAGTATATATAAACTTGATCAGCATCAACAGCCGAGTCGATATTGCCATGTCCGTCTGTCCGTGCGTATGTATGAGCGCGTCGATCTCAGATACTATAAGAGCTAGAGACTCCAGATTTTGGACTTAAGCTCGCCTAATCCCTAGGCAGTACGAATTTGTTTTCGATTTTCGATAACTTCTCCCGTTTCCGATATACACATGGGATCGATAAGAACAAAATCTTGAAATCTTGAGATGGCATTAGAATTATTAAACAAAATAATGGAATTTTTTTGTAAAATCGGTTGAGAAACACCGGAGATATCGAACATTAAAGTTGAGTATGCAGTATGCAGTATGCGCGTACACACATACTTGCAAGCACTGACTGTACGAGTTAAGTATAGGGTTCAGGGTATCCTCTAGTCGGGAATTCTCGACTAGAGCTTTCTTACTTGTTCTCTTTAAACGTATGTTTTTTATTAATGTGTGCGTGTGTGTGGAAAATACAGTTTGACAAAACAGAGGCGTGCGTGAATATTAAATCAACTTTTTGTTTAAGTTTGCAAAGTGCAGTTAGGTTGAGGTGAGTGGGCGAAGGCAGAGGGGCGTGGCTTTTGACCTCCTAGTTTTTTCAAAGCCAACAACAGCAAATTCAGCCATCGTCCATTTGCAGTTGCTTCATGGCATTAAAAGGCAAAAAAGCTTTGAGCCCTTTTTCGCACTCGCATAAATCACTGGGTCGTCGCGCTGTATGCAACATTACTTTTGTTGCAACGCCGTAAATACCCAGGCTTGTTTATGGCAGTAAAACTGAAAACGATTTCCAGTTAGCTCTCAGACTCTTCTTCTGAGTTTTTCACGCATTCACCTGGGCGAAGTTGGTTAGAATAGTAGAAGTTGCAGTTTAGTTTGCAACCAAGTCCTAAAAATCCTTTGTCTGCGTTTTATTAACCCCCCGTGATCTATTACGTCGGCATTGCGTCGCATAGAGAGGTTGACAGGGGGCAACAAAGGGGCGTTGTTGCCGTCAAAAGTTGTCGTCGGTATTTGCAAGTTTTTAATAGCAAACTTGGTAAAGTGCTGCAATTTCGGGCCAAACTCATGCGACGTTGATACTAAATTTAGAAGTTCTTGGAATATGTTATGATTGCAAATTACACAGAAAAATTATCAAGTGTTCGTTAAAATTTGCCATTACCGATCTTATATGCACAGTGCCTTAACCTGAATTTGGAATGCTTTTTATGTTATATCTTTTTTAAGATTCTCTGTTAAGGCGTTAAGCAAGTTTGCACAATTTTGTTAATGATGACAGTAAACAGCTCAAGGCGCCCATTGCACTTAAATTGAAGCAATGACGTCGTCGAGTCCTTCTCTGCAGGTTCTGCACATGCATGCAAGTGTGGGTATATGGGTAGGTGAAGCTCCTTGCTCTAAATTATGCAGAGTTCAATCAACTTACGCTGATTGGAGAGCCACAAAGCGGCGAGTGTCAAGTGAAGCTAACCCAAAAGCCACAAGACTCGCGGCTCGAGCACGTGCTCACTGTGTGCGGCTTGGCAATAAATCAAACATCGTCGACGACGAATCATTGCATCTCTTCATTTCCCACAATTCCCTTGAGGGCTCCTCTGGTGGGCTTTTAGAAGTGTTGGTACACGTTTTGCTTGACTGGATTTGTTGCTTGCATGCGATTTAACAGCGAAATTGATTGAAATACTTTTTGCATTAAAGCATTTGCCTTAAATTTATGCTTAGTTTAAGTTGAAGAAGAACGAAATAGATATATGGGTAACACTCACAAGCTTTTGTGTATGTATGTATGTTTGTATGGCTGACAGAGAGTCTCTCTGGGTCGCACTGCATCCTCATCAATATCATATTTCTGCTTGGCTGCCAACAAACAATTGAAAACAATACAAAATACTTGGTAATTCTTGCCTTTTCCTCTCATGTCCCTGTTCTGTCCTCCGGAATATATTATTCCTGCCACCGCCTGCTTTCGATATGTTCACTCGTACTTTTGGCCCTGCATCGACTTGGCCTTGTGCCAGAAATTTCTTCGTATTTCTTTATTGTTTTGTTATCGCTTTTGCTTGGTTTTTTGTTTTGCTTTTATTCCTAGATGCCTCGAGTAAGTAAATTGTGGGTAAGGGGCTACAGGCATAGTTTTGGCTAACACCGTTATGCATATTTGCCATTTGTGTGCATGGGCTGCTTTTTGTTACTTGTTTATACCTTCTGTGTGTGTGTGTTTGCGAGTAATGCTGCTCATGTGTTGTCAATTGTTGATGATGTGGGAATTAGGTAAAAATTTTATTTATGCTGGTTCTGTTTTCTGTGCAACAATAAAAGCTTTAAGATCCTATGGTGAAGTTGGCCAAAATTCAATAAACTCTTTGTAATTTGGAATAAACTAAACAAACAAATGAAAGAAATTCGGTTTGTTCTTTGATTTTATCTGTGAAAGTTATTGTCACAAACTAATTATTCTTCTTCATAAATTTTCTTGCCTCTTTGCAGGTAAGTTAAAACATGTAAAACATAACCTTAAGACGTATTTGACAACAAAAGTGAGTAAAAAATGGTTCAGATATAAAAAATATTTAACTTCTTAGTAAGTTTAACATTACTTTAAGAATCCTCTTTAATTATAACCTGGGATATTGTTGTCAACATCTAATGAAAAATCAATGCTCGATCTTCCTTTAGCTAATCTAACATCTTACAGCCAATCTTTGTTCAAGCTATCTATTATGCGTTTAATAAATGGGTTTCTCTACCTGCATGCGTTATCCAAGCAATCATGATTTTTCCATCCTTAATAGTTTGTCGCTTACACACTGCAACTTTTTGTTGGTCTTTTTGTACCCAAGATCGAGTTCCTAACATTTGCGATTTGATTTAAAACGTACTTTGCAGGCGAAAGGATCTCAACGGGCAGATTGACAGGCCTGCAGTCACACAGACAGACAGACTCACACAATAATAATATCCTGTCTGAGCAAGTGAGATTGTAAGCCAAAATGGACAAACAAAATACAGTAGCAGAAGCTTAAAGCTAACAGCTACCCGCACACAAGGACAGACTCAAATAAAAATCACAGGCCGCAAACATTGCGGTAAACAGTTGTTCTT
The DNA here is from genome assembly GCA_035044465.1 of Scaptomyza tumidula. Taxonomy (NCBI): domain Eukaryota; kingdom Metazoa; phylum Arthropoda; class Insecta; order Diptera; family Drosophilidae; genus Scaptomyza; species Scaptomyza tumidula. The sequence goes on from JAWNNW010001051.1 coordinate 4,926, forward strand.
AACTGCAGAGTTCATAGGGACACATGTTTATCAATGTCCCAAACAACAAAGAACAAGAAAAATACCAAATGCAAAAAGAACAAGTAAGAAGGCTCTAGTCGAGATATCCCGACTAGACGATACCCTGATCCCTATACTTTCCGCGTACAGTCAGTGCTTGCAAGTATGTGTGTGTGTGTGTACGCGCATACTGCATACTGCATACAAAACTTCAATGTCCCATATCTCCGGTGTTTATTATCCGATTTCGATGAAAATTTCACAGATTGTTATTATTTTGTTTTATAATTCAAATTGCATCTCAAAGTTTTCAAAATTCAAGATTTTTTTGTTATCGATCCCATGTGTATATCGGAAACGGGAAGAGTTATCGAAAATCGGAAAGAAACTTGTACTGCCTAGGGATTAGGCGAGCTTAAGTTCCAAATCTGAAGTCTCTAGCTGTTATAGTCTCTGAGATCGGTTGACTCATACATACGGACGGACAGACAGACGGACAGACGGACAGACGGACAGACGGACAGACGGACGGACAGACGGACATGGCTATATCGACTCGACTGTTGATGCTGATCAAGAATATATATACTTTATAGGGTCGGAGATGCTTCCTTCTGCCTGTTACATACTTTTGCACAAATTCATTATACCCTTTTTTCCCATTTTTAATGGGATCAGGGTATAAAAAGACGAAACTTGTGCTTGCTAAATAACAGCATGGAAAGGCACCCTGGCTTAGACACGCAGACGTTAGACATTTCGAGGCTTAACGACGAATAAGGCAGACAGTTTTAGGTTGGTTAGAGGGGGAAGATGGGCAGGCAAGAGTCTTACATACATACATATATTTGGGCAGGATATTGATTGATTTATTGCGTGCAGTAGACTCCGCCTAAGAGGCGTCGTCCTCAACACACACAGCACACAATGAATGTCACAAAGAGAAGGGAAGAGACTCTGCAGCTTTCGTAAGCGTTCCAACCACTTAATTGTTATTAAAGGCGGCACATTTGAAGATTGTGTTTGCAAGATAGACTTTTCTTGAAGCTGTTATATAGCTATATATCCGTTGAAGTGGCCTTAAAAAAAATAATTTGCTTCAAGCCATAAAGCAAAATGCACTCAATGCTCACATTTACTTTTTAAGCTAGTGTAAAACTTCCACAATGAACAGCAATAAACTTTATCTGTGACAAGTATTATGTTTGCTGGTGCATTTTGGAAGCGGGGAAAACTGCAGCAAACAATCGAACGATGGCTGCCACTTGTCGCAAAATTATCTGCCCCATCTGCTGACCACACAACCACAAATGCTCGCGTTGCAAATGGCAAGTGTGTGTGTGTGTGTGGGGTTTAGAAATAAAATGTTTATCGTGTCGTTGTGGCTGCAACCTCATAGACAACTATTGCTACTCGAACTCGCAACTTGTTGTTTGGCAATAATTTTTGAACAACTTTGCGTTTGTTTTGATAAACTTTCGACTCTCGCACTAAACAAAAATCAATTGACAATAGTAAGCACTAGGCAAAGAGTTGCTTTAAAGTCGAGTATTTGCATTCATTGATTGCCACATTCAGTGGCAACTACAAATGTTCCGGCCATTTACAGTGACTGCAATTGATTGGTTCTGGTTGCCAATAAGGGCAGCCAACGTAAGTGCGCTCATTTATTTATTTTAAACAAAGACTAACAGAGTGGAGATAACGGAAAAGTAGGTGGCAGACAGTCAGTCAGATAGGCGACACATGGCAACTGCGGCAGGCAAACAAATGTAAGCAGCGAATATACATGGCACAAGGATACAAAAATACGTTGACTAATTTATTTCACACCGTTTATCGTGGGTTTCGTGCACGTACAGCTCAAGCCATACAAATCAATCACGGTTAGGAATGGTAGACTGGGTGCAAAACACGCTTACTCGGCCAATTAGCAAAGCATACAAACAAAGGCACACAAACACACACATAAGTACTTTACTTTGCATGTGGCGCCAGAACGACAAGCAGAGCAAACAGACCACACAGATATATTGTAAGTATGTATGGAAGCACTTAAGATAGATGAATGAAGTGGCAAACATGGCGGACAGTCTGGATTTCATTTACAGTCCGAGGCGTCCGAGTCCGAGGTGTCGACTTTCCTGCCGACATTTACAAATCAACGCCAATTATTTATGTGCTCTCGCAGGACTGCAGGCAATCAGAGAAATGTGAAAACGAAGTGCGTTTTTAATTAATTTGCATATTGCAGAAGGTTAAAGTTGACTTTTACGCACTTGGGTGTTGTCAGTATTAAGATCCTTGGGCGAAGACCAAAACATCTTTTAAAAAACAAACATAAAATATTATACAAAAGTTCAGCAGTTAAAAAAGAAATGTTGCAACAAATTCAAATGAAAATTGGTATGATATACCTAAAAGTTGAACGCTTTCCCAAGAACAAAAAATATGCTTGGCCACAGACTCTGGCGCGAGAGACCATAAAAGTGGCTCGAGAACTTCCCATCAGCAGGTTGAACAGCAGAGCGAAACTCTTGCCTCAAGTTGTGTATACACTGTTGAGAAGAGTCGAGTAGGTAAGTTTCCTCCCGACTTCTCCTTTCTCCCCTTAAATGCCTGCTTAATGGCAGACGCCTCATAGCATAGCTCAGACAGTCACTCAGCATAAATAGTCGTCGTTGCAGAAAGCAAATGGCAGAGGCTGATGCTGATGCTACTACAACTAAGATGAGGGCCAACCAAAGTGTTTAAAATGTGTCTGTGGGGAGACGAAAAAAAGATGAGCAGAAAATGACGTAGAACAGATAGAAAAAAAAACCAATAGAAACAGCAAGAGATATCCTTGAAGTGTGAGGAAGCGAGAGCGAGTGCAAATAAAATAGAAAACCAAGGCAATTTTTCAGCTTCATTAAGTAACCGCAAAGTTTGTTTTATGTGCGGTCAGCTACAAGCCAAGCTAAACCAAACCAAGCCAGCCAGCATACAAGGAAGCCAGCAAAAGAGACTGTAAAAAGTGAAGCGATAAACATATGAGCATAAAAAAAACTTAACAAAAAAGTTTTGCCTCCCAAGCCACCCATTGACTTTAAGACCTGTCAAACATTAAGTATAGACAGTAAATTAGCAGCTGAAAAACTGTTTCGCATCAATTTAAAGCTAATTTGGCAGACAATCAAAAATTAAATTAGTTAAATAGTCAATAGGTTTATATTAAATACGACTGTTAAGTTAAGAATTTAATCAAACATGGCGAAAAGAAGATGTATTATCACTAACTGCCGCCAACTTATTCACTTAAGCAGACAAATATTGAGTAGATGCCAAGTTATTCATTGAATAAATTATGAATCGATTCATTGCTGTGAACATTGCCAAGCAGACTTAACTAATAAACCTATAAAGTAGCTGCAGCAAAGACAAACTGATATTCAAATACACACCAGTGCCAAAATGGTTTGCCATGGACATTGACAAATATCTAAAGCGGCATCAGCCTCTTTGCTTTATACCCTTCCACCTCATCCTGCCACTCTTATGGGCATTAAGCAGCAGCAGATTTCTGTTAAATCAGCAACAGTTGTTGCCCAAGCCACCAAATAGGAGATTCCGCAGCTATCACTTTGGGGCTTCCATCCAACATTGGAGTTTCGGTTTGAGATTCGGTTAGAAGTTGCCTTGCTTACTTTGGATTTGGATTTAGCTTTGGCTAGCCGCCAGCCAAAAAGAGGAAATTAAAATTTATATAGCATACAAAAACGGAAAGCAGCAGCAGCTGTTTGTTGGGCTCACTGAAGCATTTTGGTATTTAGCATGTTTCTTGTAAAAGTTTTGGTCCTTCTCCTTTTTTTTGTCTGCTGCTGCCAAAACGGAAAGCGTTAAGCTGCCAATCGACCATTTGTCAGTTTCGATTGCGGCAATAGAAAGAACAAATAAAAAGAATGCGAGGAAAAAATGTTTCTACTGCTGCCAAGTTGTTGCCAATGTTTTGAATTGGGTTAAGTGATTTGGCATTTAATCAATGCAACCCCCATAACCTACCCTTCAAAAGGGCGTGCATAATTATAGACTGCTGGGCTCTGTTTGTTTACGCTTGGCATATTACACATACGCCATGTGGTCATTGGAATTGCTAATAAACAGTTCGGTAGGGGGGTTTGGATTCCTAATATGCCATTCATTATCCTGCGATCAGCGAATGGATTTCAGCACTGGGAATTGTACAGATTGCAGCTTTTTCCAGCCTGTTGTTCTCCCTGTGTTAGTTGGTATTCGTTGTGCCATTAAAATCAATTATGCGTTTTCGGCCTTTAACATGCAATTAACATACACACAACACACTACACTGGCGATGCATAAAACATCGAAATGAACAACGTACAAGAGCATCGTGAATTGTGGCTGGACATTAAAATCAACTGTATAACTAGTTTTGACCACTTTGAAAGTGATTTAAGCTGCTTTTATAGGCAACATAGAATGAGAACCAAACATAAGCTATAGCTACGGTTAAGTGCATTTAAAACGTCTGATCATATTACGAATGAAAAGGTATTCTTAAAGGCAATGCCAGTGGCAAATGTGTTTATAATTTTAAAAAATTGTTATTAAGTATACTTTGTAATGCTTTTGCAAATATATTTTTGGATTTTATTACATTGTTGTTAAATTTTAAAATTCAAATCATTAACCATTTAAGTTTCATAAATTTTTTAACTGCAATCATGGCATTGATGCCGCTGATCAAATAATCAATATTTTAGTCCTCTTGTCTTAAAGCCTTCCATTCAGCGACTCGGTTTTGTATATTAATCAATCGATCATTTAGTTCAGCTGTCACCTTAGCAATTTCCTCAGATCGGATTGGTTTTTGTGGCACAACGTAGTGCCATGGCAAAAGGTTTAGCCTTCTTCGCGGTGAAGGCCGCTCAATGTTGGTACTTCGCGGCGTCAGCGTTTGTAATTGCTTATTTCTCTGCGGAATTTTGAGCATATTGACAGCTAAATTTCTAAAGCCATCTACAATATGACAATGTTTGATTTCGAAATGCTGTTATATTTTGAGTTTTAAGCTATAACTACTGTGATTATATTGAAACGCCTTGAGGCTTACCTGTTCATCAGTATACCCATTCTCTATCTTTAATTTTCTCATGTGAAAAGCGTTTAAATACCACAAATGGAATTTTTAATTGTCTGCTAAGCAAACGACGAACACACACACAACGACACTCATAATATTTATAATTTCTTTAATGTTCTTGCAAAAAGAGCAACCGCAACACAGTTCCACAGAGAAAATTCCCAGTGACAACCCGTTACAAAAGCTTTCACTGCTTAGCGCACGTGAGATACTTTATTATGTAAGCGCCGGATCCCAGACCAGCTCGTCCTTCGGTCCGTTCATTCGTACCTCTGCTCCACTCCAGCCTTGAAACCCACTTCTCAACCCACCCACTTAGCATAAAAAGGTGAACTCCAGTGTCATTTGTTTGCAACCATCGCCAACGTTGTCGCTTCTCGAGTTGTCGGTTTTGCAACTGAACTTTGCTCTTTCTCCCTATATACCCCTGTTCTATCAGTGCTCCAGTGGGGACAACTTAAGTTATCTTTATGCTTCAAAAGGCCTACACCCAACTGACGACGACTGACGACTGTCTGGCATCCACAGTCAGACAAGCTGTTCAACAAGCCTCAGAGCCAGTCAGAGATGAGGCAACCAGTTCTCTTGTGTTCCTCTCCTGCCCTTCTCTTCTTATTCTTCCTGTGGCTCGTCCCGTTGGGGTCCAATGCGAGTCGCTCGCCGTTTTCATATTTCAATTGAAATGCACAACAGGCACAATTAAAAATCAAGCCAAGTGATGCGTGCCAGTGCCATGGCAAGTGTTTGCCAAGTGTTTGTTGTTTAAAATGAAGCGCTATAAATGGACAAGTTTGTGTTGTTGCTTTTGTTGTTGTTGTGTTGGATGTGCCGAAAGTGCCTTGAGGGCAGCACATGGCCCAGTCAACAGTCAACTTTCTATCCTGTGTGTCATGTCCTGTTTTTGCTTAAGGCCAGACTCTTGTTGGTTTTTATTATTTTTTTTTTATCTGTGAGTGTGGTTGTGTTCTTTCTATAAGCTGGCGTCGCTTAGTGAGGCAATATTTAGGCTTTTCTTCGTACCAGTGTGTGTTTTGTTAAGTTGGCCACGCCTATGGTTTAATGATTTTTTTTGTTTTGTTGTTGTTTTGTTTGTGTTGGTTGGGAAGTGCACAATTTATTATTCACAGAGCTGTTGACATGCACAATGGGATTAAATATAATAAAGAGCTGACAATTAGGAGAATATTTATTAACGTGAAGCACAAAGAACTAACAAATAGCAGGATGAATAAAATTCATTTTATAGCAGTGACATAATAAGGAAATTCTTATTTATTTAATAAATCAAGAAATTTAAAGAATCAAACTTGATACCACTTCTATTGGCATTGATACAAACTTTATCAATTTAATTTTATTATATATCTTAACGAAATAATACCACTGTACATTGTTGTGTTTGCATTGATGTTTTTGGCATTCCAAACTAAGTTAAATATGCTACTGAGTACTATTCTCGCAAATCTCATTCTCTCCTTTCGAGCTAGAGCTGACAGCTACATAGCATTGTCGTTGGCACACAACGTTGCGTATACTCAACATGCCAGTAAATGAAAATGAATGAATGCAAATGCGGCATGTTTTTACTATTCTTCATGCTCTATCTCGTTACTAGTATGCTCAAAAAACAGACTAAAAAGAATAAATGCATATAGAGAGATAGAACACAATCGAATTTTTGCCAGATGAAATTTTGCAGATGCCAACTCTTTTTTTTCCGGGTGCACTTTCCAATCTCCTCTCTTACTTTTATGGAAAATCAGAGAGGCGTGTTTTTGACATTTAACAAGGCATGCGGCTAGTTGCTAGTTCAAGCAATGCTTGATGCAAAGTGCTTTTAATTAAAAAATATTTCCAAGCTAACAAACTTTGCATAATTTCAACTCAATAGTTTTAGGACAGGCCAACTTCTGTTTGCAACACGACAGATAGAAAGATAGACAGATAGACAGCTTAGTTGATGGGCACTTAGGTACAGAGGAGCAGGATCTGGACGAGTTAAGAGCGACGACATGTGACAACTCATCAGGTAAAAGGCACCAATGGGAATGATAGCTGCAACTGGATTCATCCCTTTCTCTCTATGTGCTGTGTGAATTAGTGTTCTGGCAGGACGAATGTCCTTTGCTGTTCTTGCTGCGTGCAGGCATCGGTCCCGCTATTGTCACATTTTGTACAGTCCAAAACGGCTCATCTGTAAACAGCTGTGTGTGTGTGTGTGCTAATGGTTTTGGAAAATCAAAAGCGAGATTAGTCAATGGTGCTGCTATCAAGTGGCAGGACCGTTGCATGAGACCAGAACTGTCAGACAGTTGCAAACAGCAATATTGTTCTCACTGTTTGTGTTCCTGTTGCTAGTTGAATTTTAAATTGTATGAAAATTCCTGCAATAGGACGTATGCGTAATATAATTTGGCAGCAGGCTAAAATCCGAGTTAAAGCCCAGGCGAGAATACAAACAAACAAACAAACAAACGACAATAAAATAGGAAAAGAAATAAAAACTAACAACTGCTGCACGAATGAAGGCAGCAGGCAGCAGCAGCAGTTGTTGTTTTCGGCAGAGAAGGGCTGAGGAGGGGTACACACATATTTTTGATGCTGAAAAATATTTGCAAATAAATTGCCAAAGCCAAAAACAGAATGAGAGAGAGGTAGTCCAAGGCGTGTAGGAGGACGGAACTGAAGAGAACAGAGTACATCCCCAGGAGGAGGGGAGGAGGCTGCCCAAAAATGGCAAACAAACGTAGTTAGCCCAGGCTGTCAGTGACGTAAATCTATTTCAGTTGAGGGATTTTTACATCAAACATGCCGGACAGTTTTGCATTGCTGCAGTAGCGGTGGGAGAAATAGCAGCAGTTGCATGCTCTGGGCGTGGTCGTTCACAGTGCGTATGAGTAATCTTCTATGTGAGCTAGCAATGGGCGGGCAACCAAATTTTCTTTTTTGTGTTTTTGATTAAAACTCACAACAGAAAATTTATTTCATTTTATGTTGTTCTAGATAGTTTGTTGGGATTTTATTTTATATCATACCCTGTAGTTATTTCAAACTGGGTGAAGGCATAGTATCTAAGAGACCAATAAATATATATGTATTCTTGATATGAAATGAACATTTGTTCATTTGTATTCTTAAGTCGCAAAACGAGCAACACATGTTGTCTTCTTTTTTTTTTGTTCATTTTTCTTATAACTAAAATGGAAACGTATTTGAATTTTAATTTTCTTTGGCAATAGATTGCCTTTCGAAAACAAAACCACAAACAAGGCTCTTTTGGGAGCGAGAGGCGAAGTCCAGTATTTGCTTTTGAGCATATCGTGCGCGGCATGCTCGTATATAAAATTCAATTGTTGTGTTTTATTCTATTTCGTTGTTGTTGTTGTTGCATTTGAGTGAGAGCGGTTTGTTATTGTTGCTGTTGCTATTTTGGGTTTCTGCTAGTAGGTGAACGGCTTTTGTTTAGTTAGCCAGAAAAATCCAATAACCGGCATACAACTAAATGCGTCTGGGAATTGAAAGCACTTTCAACGATGAGTTGTTGGTTAAACTTTTACTTTGTTTCTTTTGTGTAAACAAAAACCGGAATAGTTGATTTGTGATCCTTTCTTTAAGTATTTCAATTTAAATAAGCAAACAGGATTTTCCCTCTTTTGCATTTAATAAAAATAAAAAAAAGGATTTGAAATATGTTTGATGAATTCGAACGTATTTTAAACAACATTCGCTGCTAAAGATAACTGCTTGTCGGAAACAAAGTAATGTAAATGCCTTTTGACATTTTAGTTTCTTATTCATAGCAGTTGGAAACTTAACAACTTTCTATAATGCATGAGTGTGTGTCAGTATTTATGCATGATTTAATTATTAATGCCAATGCAAAACAAAAAATTGTTACCCCTTTTATAGCAGTCGTTGCCACTGCAACCTTAAGCTCGAAAGCCAACCACTCAACTTGTGAGTTGCCCATCAAATTAAGCGTTGGTTGACGAGTTTGCAGCGCCAGTTATTCCAGTAGCAGGCCTTAACCATCGCATAGCCTCGCTGATTTGCATGCGCGCCAAAGGAGCAGGCGAGTTTGACATATAAGGGGAGTAAGAGGCGTAACCTCAAAGTCTGGCAGTCGTTGTTGTTATTATAGTTGTTAAAGTTGTTGTCGTGTTATGTGTGACATTTGTTTGTTTAGACGGCACTCCTGGCGACAAATATAAATGTTTAGTTACGCTTTGAGACTTTTGCTTGCCAAATTGCCTGTCAAGTCTCCATCTCTCACTCACTTTCTCTCTGTCTGTGTGTTGAACTGTTGGTCTGACTGCCTGAATGGCTATAAATATCTCCAAGCCGCTTTGAGCCGCTGCTGCATGCAATTTGTCTGCCTCACTTCACCTCTTGTCGCATATTTTGCCAGTCATTTCACTCTGTGCACTTCATTTGGCGTCATTTGGCGCTTCGCAGTGTCGTCCAGCGATTCATTGACTTACGTCGTGCCCCAAACTCTGGCTTAACTGTATAACTTGCAAACTGGCAAGTGGCAAAAGGCAAACTGGCAGCTGGACGCTTTAGCTGCTTAACGCTGTAGGCTCTAATCGAATTGCTAGTCCACCGGGATAAAAAGAGAGAAAGAGAACTCCCCTTGGTGACTCAATGCCAAATAGTTTGCCATTTTTCTCTTTTATATTTTATCTTTTGCCTTATTCACACGCACATAACATACACCCACACACATACATATACAGTAGGACCCACCCACATGCAAACATCGCTGTTGGGCTAAAATTGCGTGTCTGGTCATAAAATTGGCAGGCAGTATGTGTTCGTGGGCCCAGGGCCAGACCTATGTCCATTGTCCATTTAAGGTTCTTGTTCTGGTTGCTGAATTTAGTTCCCATTGCTTGTTTTGTGAGCATTCCTTTGGGCATTGGCACTGATTTCTTCGCATTTATATCGTTGAAATTTTCCTATATTTTTTTCTTTTTCGTACTGTATTTTGGTATTTCAAGCACCAAAGTTTTCAGCCTAGCCCTTTTGTGGTTTAGTGCAACTAATTTATTTTAAGTAAGTTTGAGTAAAAAAAAATAAAGAGATAAATATGTCAACCATGTGACCCAAATTCGTGCTGCTGCGGTGGTTGCACTTTCTACTTTTCCTAATATTATGTGTTTTGTTGCCTCTTTCCACAATCGCATACAATTTGCTCATTTCAACCGCACCAACACACACTCAAAGAGAGTGGAACAGAGGGAACGCGTATGGGGGAGAATCACCCCCATAAATAGTAATTTGCCTAGTGCGTTACCTCTATGTGGGCTCAGGTAGGCGTGCACCGTTTTAGACAAATTGCCGCTGTGCCGGGCAACAAAAAAGCAAAGCCGCTTAAGTCGCACCCAGCTGAAAAAGCAAGTGGGTGGAGTTAGTGGAAGTGTGCTAGGGGGAGCGTTGCTAACGTCGACTGTAAAATTTGCAAAATCGAAAATGAAAAGAAAACTACAGTAGCCTACAACTGCCAGAGCTTGGTCAAGTTGATGTTGTTTGAATTGAAAAAAAAAATGATGCACGGTGGATGAAAGATGACAAATATTTAGATAGAATAATTTTAAACACGAGCAATTCAGAAATTAAATGCATATAGAATCACAAGCTTGTTGGGTTGACTTGTACATCTTAACATCAACATCAACATTAGAGCTTGCTTGTAGCACAATTCGTTCCACTGTTCATTTTGTGCACTCGTTGACTTTGGAACGTTTGAAAATCTAGGCAGAGTTTTGACAGATTTGGCACACCCTTTCAATCCATACAACCGTGAGTCAAAACGGCCCAATTGGTTCGGACGTAGTGCCAAAAGTTGGTGCAAATTAATGCCCACTTCGAAAACTGACAGTAAAATTTTTCATCTCTTACTCTTTTTCGCAAAGGTTTAATTTTTGCGAACCACAAATGGAATTTTGGCATTTGCGGTCGATTTATGAAAGTACTTTCGTGTCATAACGAATGTGTGTGCATGTTCAAATTGAACTCGTTTTGTGGCATCATTACATATTCAACAAGTAAGAAGGCTCTATTCGAGAAACCCCGACTGCACGATACCCTGAACCCTATACTTTACGCGTACAATCAGTGCTTGCAGTGTGTGTGTGTGTCTGAGTACGCGCATACTGCGTACTGCATACTCCACTTTAATGTTCCATATCTTCGGTGATTTTAACCGATTTCAATAAAAATTGCACAGATTATCATTATTTTGTCTAATGTTTCATATTCCGTCTCAAAGTTTCCCAAATTCGAGATTTTGGTGTTATCGATCCCATGTGTATATTGTCTCAGCTGTTGATGCTGATCAAGAATATAGATACTTTATGAGGTCCGAGATGCTTCCTTCTGCCTGTTACATACCTTTGCACAAAACCATTATACCCTTATTACCCATTTTTAATAGGTTCAGGGTACTCATGACTTGCTCCTCATGTAATCGTTATGAGAAACGTTTTTTTTTTTTTGCTGCTTGCTGCTGGATTCTGCTTGATGCTGGGGTCATTAAGGAACGCATAAAGTAAATGTCCTGCGCTTAGGCATACATCCAGAAATACTTAAGAGTTTGAAGGAGGTTTAAGCTTAGGTCGCATGCTTTCAGTATAAAAGTAATGTTTTGCTAACGTGAAAGGATGAGCTATGGGCATTTTAGTCATTAAAACAAAGCTGGCTAAGGCTATAAAAGCTTACATATTTTTAACCATATCAGGGATTATTATAAGTATTTTAACATCTTAAACAATACAAAAATATTCCTTTTTGTTTACAGACCTGCGTTTTGATCCGTTGCTGCCTGCTGGTCATTCTCGATGAGGGCTTTTGTCATCACAGCTACAGTACCAAGTAAGCTCTAAGATTATCAAGCCAATTGCTTGTGGCAATGCAAATCCCACCAAGGACTGATTGTGCGAGCGCGTGCAGATCGGACTGTAATTATTCTACTCGTACTGAAATCCATGAGAAGTTCTGCACAAGCTAAAATAATAAATCATATCCAGCGATCTCAGAGAAGTGGCGTTAGTTAAAGTACCAATTCTGCAGTTGCTCGTTCATCAGAGCTATTAATCTGATGTATATATAAATTATATTTTATTATTTGTATGAACAAGATTAATAAAGCTTAAACTTAAAAGAAAAATCGATTTCATGGCGCTTGTTTACATTTTTGCACATAATGCTATCGATAACTTAAAGAAGCCAGCTATGATCGATACTTTAAGAATAAGGTCACACTGAATATCGTGAGCATCCATCGCGAAGGTCGGAGAATGTTATATAAAAATCTTTATTACAAACCTTTAATAATGCACAACTGCCATGCCATTGTAAGCGAGTTCAACTTAATTTTAAGTCAATTTATAGCAGCGCCTACAGGAACGCCAATATTTATCCTTGGCACGCAACAAGGATTCGGAAGAGGAGGAGAAGGCCATTAAATATAAAATGTTGTTGCACCTCCTGATAATGCAGTCGTCGTCGTTGAGCTGAGCTCTTTATGAAAACTTTGCGGCGTTCAGACTCTGAATTTGCATTTGCATTTTAATAATTAATTGTTATTATTGTCGTCTGGCACTTTTTGTTCGTTCAATACAAACCAACGGCAGCGAAGGCTATAAAAAAGCGTACCCAAGACTACGTAAGCAAATACGTAATGTATGTACGCAACCGTTCGTAATAACAAAGACGGTGACTTTTCTGTGGTGGACATTAATTTATTTACTACTGCGCTTGGCAAATGGCAGCACTATGGCACTATGTTGGCCCCTCTCAATCCCTATCTACGAGTAAAGTCCCCTTTGGAAAAACTCAAGCAATGCGCGCTCTGCACTTTTGCACATTCATTGCATTTTATTTATTGTATGATTCAACAATTTACGTAAGTTAGCGACGCGAATATAAAATTATCCTTTTGTGCGGCTTTGTTGTTGCCTTTCTTCCTCGCCACGGAAGTTGACAATAAGAACACGTACACTCGCCTATTATGACAAATTCAAACTAGTTTTTTATTAATGCCAAAGTACCTGTCTAAGTTGTTATGCATACTAAATGTGACCTAAAATTAGATTATCCAATGTTGCACAACATTAAAAAAAAGAAACCTAGAAGCCTTTTTGAAATTTGTCAATTGGAGCTTAAAAACATTTAGCAAGTTATCCAGCAGGAACTCATTGCAATTCGCTTTTATAAATGTACATTAAAAAGGTGTTAGAGCGTAAAAATTGAGGAAATAGTCAATTAGATAGCTGACTTTAACCCCCAAACAAACACACACACACTTGCACTCGAAATTACCGTAGGATATTTGTACAAAATTGTCGTTGATAGTGCATATGGTAAGTTAACGGAGCATATTAACTTCGTGTTCACTGTAAGTTGTTGCCTTTACAAGTTCTAAGCCATTTAAGTGAATTAGCTCAGAATCAAACATATCAAGTTACACAGTCTTTGGATTTATCAAGCTTCGAAATACACATCCACATAACATACACATCCCTTAACAGATACCTGATGCCATTGTAGTAACGATGGTGATCACTTGCACGGAAAGAGTATCATGCAAGTGACATAGTATTAATCTAAAAATCATCATATTTGCTAATTGTAGTCTTCGTATGTGTACAAAAGTAATCTCACTCAGGAAATGAACAGTAAATTGGCTAACTAACAAACACACATACACAGACGAAGAGAAAACATTTATTTTTGCCAAGGATTTGCCAAATCGATATGCAATTTTCCTAAATGTTGTACTTATTGGTAGCAAGCATACAAACAAACATTTATACCTATACATATAAACAAATAGCATACGGCCGCTTAAAAATCTCAAATGCAAAAATCGTTTATTTGCTCAAGAGCCGATAAAATGTACAAACTGCAGCATTGGAGTATGTGGGTAGTATTCGATGGGCCGCTGAAAAAGTCAAAAATGGCCATTTGTTGCAGGTTTCAATTTCAGTTGATTGCATTCAGAAAGAGCGAAAGAGAAGCAACTAGCTCGCCTCCTTCGAAGCTATCGAGGAAGATATTATTGTAGATACTATTTGGACGTGCAGTCGAGCGCAAAAAAGGAACACACAGACCGAGAGACGGACATATTCGACGACAGACGGTCCGACGAAGACCCTCTCTCTATATATTTCTCTGTGAGGCCTGTGCATAGAGACATATGTAGAACTCACACACAGCGTAGAGACATACAAAAATTATAAGGATATACGCTACGTGCCGTCAATAAATAAAACAGTTGTGAGCAAGGACTTGCAGGAGCTACAGCACTTACATTCTCACAGAAAGTCTTGGCCAACGATTCCTTCCAAAAAGAGAGAAACACGTTCGATTTAATACAAATGCGCTTAGGTGTAGGCAACGTGGGATGAAGGAGGCGTACGATTCGACTGCTGCAGCTGGGTGGGATTTATGCCAAGCGATGTTTTAAGTCTTCGTCGCAGCAACAGCTGCTGATGTCTACTTCTACTTCTACTTCCGACTGCCTGCAACAGCTGCACGCTTACGAATGCGCGCAATGAAGTCATTGCATTTGCCTGGTTAGCAATTTATAATAATATTATGATGTTTTTTGTGGTATTTCTTCTATTTGTATCTAATTTTGTGTGTTCAAATAAATATGTTTCGTATGACATGTGCGAAATAAAAAAGTGATGACTTTTAACATTTATACCTATGATCGAATGGAAAATTTCAACTGGTTGAACAAAATTGCACATATCTTCTTTTGAGTTATAATAGAGTAATCAACAAATATTTTTCATATTGTGGTCTCTAAGGCCTTTGCCATTCTTTCCGGGGGTCACACATTAGTTCCTTAACTCAATTTTGTCTTTTGCATATTTGCTTGTGTCGTTCTCCTGTGGCTAGTCTATAAATTTGAATTTTGCATTCCACAAACTCAATTACAAGTTTAGTCCTAAATGGCTTGAGAAGCAAAAACTCATTCTATAGTTGAACAACGCCCACCGTTTTTCGTACCCAAGCTTAAATTGCAAAGCATCTGAACAATGCGAACTCAAATAGTGAGTGCTGTTGCTCCGTTTGCTATTTTTGAAGTTAAGAATCCCACACACACGAAATATAGTGTGTGGGTGTTTGTGAACGGGGCATTTAAGTTTGGAACGAAATTCAAAATACGTGGAAAATGCGTATGGGAAGTGCAACAGCTGGATAATGTTTGATAAATAAATGTGAAAAATACGAGCATACATGCTTCTATCTAGATTCTAGAAGGAGTGTTTTTCTACACATACATACACTAGGAATAGCTTTTACCCAACGCAATGATTTTTCGGTACAAGCTGTTGTCAGTGATGTATGTATGTGTATGTACTAGAGTGTGTGTGTATGTGCTTAAGCATGTGTTAGTGTAGATATATTGTTCTTATTTTCCTTGACATTATATTTCTCTCTTCTTGCATTTGACCCTTTAAAAACTTAAAGTTGTTGACTCGTCTGTTAGGACTGAAATAGATGCATAATTTATGGCAATATCTTTACGGGAGATAATTTAAATAACAAACTCTCACGCTCTCACACATATGAATAGATAGATATATACTTGCAGAATGGCCACAAATTGTAACGACAGTGATAAATAAATGTTAACAAAGTGCAAATTGTTTAAATTTGCCACAGCAACAGCACCAACATACAACAACAATAATGTGAGGCAGAGTTTGTAACAAATGCAAATGCACATTTACAACCACAATTACAATTGCATTATCACACACGCATACATACTTACACTCACACATACGCTCATCCACAAGTATGCCAGCATGGGACTTTTGTAATACACACACATTCTTACACACACACATGCGAAAAAGTTACACGTTAAGTTTAACTGGCAACCTGTTTATACCCTATTAAAGGGTGTAACAATTAAGTCGATTGCTGTTTACAGATTATTAAATTAATATAAAATATATGTATCCCTTTATATTTTATATAAATAAATACGACTTTGTCTATTGATATTATTTACAAAATTACAAGTTTGTTAAATATGTTTAGGAAGGGCATAATTTATTCGACGTAACAAACTTATACTCTCTAATTTCTTGTTCTTAATGTTGTTGCTGTGGAAAAAATTATTATTAAAATTGTTTGATCTTGTAGTTGTGGTTGTTTCTACACTGCTTTTGTTACTTTGTGTGGGTTGTGTTAGTTTTGCCTCCTTCTGAAAGGCAAATTACCTAAAAACTTTTCCTGTCAATTTGCTTTAAGCAGTTATTGCGTTAAATATTTAAAGTACTTTACTTAAATTAAGTTAACGACTTCTTAGATAACTTCGATTAACTTTCAAGATTAACTTTCGAGATTAAGTTGGAGTTTGCAAATTTAATATCAATATCTTAACAACAAGAAGTTGTGTCATTGACTGTGGCGATAGCTTAAAGCAGAAATAAAAATATAGCAGAACTTAAGTCGCAAAACAATTGCAATTGAGTTGATACCAATGAACAACGCCATTGCCATCGCCCTCCTCATTCCCAATCGCCAATGTCGACGCCACAACGAATTGCACTTACGACAAATTTTTGCGCCGAGTGTCAACCATACAGAAATAAGCCTCAAATTGTGCCCAAGCCTAGGCATAAACTGAACAAGAGGGCATGCAAAGGAAGATGGCAGGCAGGCAGTTGGAATATTTTGTACTTTATGCCAGCAAATACCGTTGGCCAAGTGCCAAGTTTTACGCCGTTGCAACCACAGTCATACACACACAGCAGCATCATCAGCATCAGCAGCAGCAGCAGCAGGAGTTGCCCAGCATCGCGTGGCGAAAGGGAAAGAGATGATGGAGTGGAAGGATGTGCCACGTGGGCGTCGACCACACCCGGAGGCCAGTAGGTTGCATGTCGATTTTAGGCTTAACAGGCAACGAGTTCAACATGTGTTCTCGTCCGGGCACGAAACCCGGGCTGCAAGTATTAACTGGGCAGGGAAAGAAGGTCTCCGTCCTAAGCGTCGTGGCATTAAAACAAATGCAAATACGCCACACACAAAACAACAACAAGACCAGAAATAGCAGAGTAGACTTTCGTCTGCGTTTTTTTCTGTTTGCTTGGCTTTAGTAAATTTTCTGTTTTTTTCATCGTTTCTTTTCTTGCTCGACCGTAGGCGTGGTTGCCAAAAATGCATGTGGCTCCTTTTATTCCCCTACTCAAGATTCATACATGAACAAAACAAAGGGAGTTGGGAAAAACTTAACACCTTACTGCGGTGGGATGGGACAAAAAGAAAAATCAATTACGCTCGCGCTGCTTTTAAAAGGAAAAATCTTAATGCCGTTTTCTTGTTTATTGGTTATTGTTGAATTTTTTATTTACAGCATGCAAAGCACAGTTAAGCAAGTAATTGCACTATGTTATTTTTAAAGTAAGTTCCCATTTTCACTTCTGAGCCTAACTTTGCTAACTAACTCAAATATTTTTAAAACATATGTATTTCAACAGCAGCTGGCAGTCGACGTACAACGTGTTGAAATATTTGCCTAGCCGGTTTGGCTTAAAAGTTCATTCAAAAGTTCTGACTTTCAAAGCTATAAAGACACAGATAGCACAGGGTGAACGCAGCCTCTCTTGAAATCTTACTGTTTCTGGTGTTTGCCTACTTTTAGGCTTAGGGCTTTTACTGCTAAGTTCTTAAATTGGAGACCTAGACTTTTGATTATGGTGGCATACTTTTTGGCAAATAGATTTGTCTTGCATATTAAATTGGTAACGACATTACGAAAAATAACGCATAAAAGGTGGTTCGTGTCCATGCTGTGTGACATTGAGAGAACTACATATCATATCATAGTTCAGCGGTCGGGGAACTTTTTTAATCATTACCCCAAAATATTTTTATTTAAGTTGATATTACCCCATAGCGGTTCCTCGATCACTGTTGTGTGGAAACAAATAAGGTTGATGCATTGGCTAAATTACCCACTAATAATAATGGGGCATACTTTTAGGCAGATCGCTTATTCTTTCATGTTAAAAAAATCATTGCATACGGCACAGGCCGTAAATTAAAGTCAATTCAATCCACTTGCTGCTGATTCCCTGCGCCTGGTATACTTGAGTCAAAAACAAGAAAAAAATAGCAAAAACTCGACGAAAGCTCGGCGGTATTCTTTTGCGATCTCATCGTGTTCCTTAGTATTGTCGACGCCAAGTACCAGGCGAACAGAATAGGCAGCAATAGCACTGGCTTTTAAATTTAACTACAAAAGAATGAAGGACAATATGAATTAAAAAAAGCCAGCCTAAAAGTATGCAAATATATATAATGAGAATTGTCATGTAACTTGTGCAATGTTGTTATTCTATTCGTTACGAATCGCGTGACCGACAAGTATTTGGATCTCTAGATATCGCAGCTATCCTTAAATGCAGTTCGATAGAGCTTTTCCATGCGGATCCAACGCACCATGGTTTTGAAAATCCGTATATTTTTGGCCGATTTATACTTATATATAAATTTTGGGCAAAAAGGACATTAGATTTTGTTCCATAACTTGAACATTTCCTTAAGGATCTTTAAGACAAATACATTTTTGAACTCGCAGCAACAAGATCTATATATTTGCTTACAAGTATCTCCAGGATTCACGATTAAAAATTTTCGAAAAATTGTACAGGGGGTAGGTCAGAAAAAATTTTAAAAATTACTAAATCGTCATTAACTCGGCCATTTTAAGGACTATCCGGATGTCCTTTGGACCACAGGTAGGCCTAGGCCAGCCGATACGAGCAAAATAATTTAAAGGACGATAGTCCTTCAAACAGCTGAAATAAAAGGATATATGTCTAAAACAGAAAATTGGTTATAACTCGGCTAAATCATAAAGGATTCGCACGTGTCCTATGTCAGACATTTTGTTTTGACCAGGGCTACCAACTGGCCAAAGGATATTCAAAGCGTCCTTGTGGTTTCCGAGAAAACTGCACTTTTATGGTTTTTTATTGTTTTCGCTCGGCTGTAGAGTGAAATTTTTTACATGTTTTTATTCTTAGATGACCCCATAATCCTTGAATGCAGTTCGATAGAGTAGGTCCTTGAAACTCTCACGCAACATGTCCTTTCAAAATCCGTAAGGATTAAAATGGCTTAGGACTATTTAAAAAAAAAAATTCAACACATTTTAGGTAAAAATTCGTCAATATCATTAAGGATCCATCGGTTTTGCAGTCAAGGATGGTTGTGATTCCCACACAACAATGGAAAAATAAGATATTTTTGTATTGGTCGTATCGTTAAAGATCGTATTTATTTAGCTCAAAAACCAAAATATCTGATAAAAAATTTACAATCAATTATTAATAATAATGTAAGACATGGACTGAAATTAGATATACATATAAACTAAGGTGCTTCTCGTTTGTTTAAATAAAAATGTTTTTCTTAGAAAAATTAATGAATTTTTAATCATTACACCAAAATATTTTTGTTTAGGTTGATATTACCCCATAGCGGTTTCTCGACCTGTGTGGAAACAAATAAGGTTGATGCATTGGCTAAATTACCTACTAATAATAATGGGGCATACTTTTAGGCAGATCGCTTATTCTTTCATGTTAAAAAAATCATTGCATACGGCACAGGCCGTAAATTAAAGTCAATTCAATCCACTTGCTGCTGATTCCCTG
The DNA here is from genome assembly GCA_035044465.1 of Scaptomyza tumidula. NCBI lineage: Eukaryota > Metazoa > Arthropoda > Insecta > Diptera > Drosophilidae > Scaptomyza > Scaptomyza tumidula. The sequence continues at coordinate 24,762 of JAWNNW010001051.1, forward strand.
CGCCTGGTATACTTGAGTCAAAAACAAGAAAAAAATAGCAAAAACTCGACGAAAGCTCGGCGGTATTCTTTTGCGATCTCATCGTGTTCCTTAGTATTGTCGACGCCAAGTACCAGGCGAACAGAATAGGCAGCAAGAGCAATGGTTTTAATATTTAACTACAAAAGTCTGAAGGTCAATTTGAATTAAAGCGCCAGCCTAAAAGTATGCAAGTATATATAATGGAAATTTATCCATCGCTTGCTGCTGATTCTGTGCGCCTGGTATACTTGAGTCAAAAACTAGCGATAACTCGGCAGTATTTTGGCAAAATGGGAAAATTTATAAGGAAGGGTTCCCATAGTTGTAGAACTTTATGCATCTTGAGTTTTAAAATCGTTTTTGAGTCTTAGTTCGTTTAAACTCTTTTAATCATTACACCCAAATATTTATGTATAAAATGATATTACCCCATGGCGAAGAAAAATGTATACTTTTTACTCACAGATGTTTCATTTTTACCCCTAAAAATTGCGTTTTTACCCCATTTGGGGTAATTTACCCCGGTTCCCCGACCGCTGTCATAGTTGTAGGGATGAGAATTGGTTGTTGGTTTAACTGTCGATGTTGTGGTTGTTGTTGTTGTTGCCTGACATGTGCTGCTTAGTTTAGCTCAATTTGAAGCACAGTGGCGGCGTTAAAACACTGAATTAAAGGGGATATTAATAGAGGAGTATTCGATTTAAGCAAATGAGAACATAAAAAACAAATATGAATTATAAACTTCTGATGTGTCGTATGACTTACACTGTTGAAAGTACAATGTATGCTCCTGACATGAACACTCCTACTTATCTGTGTCAATAAAAAAACCGAGTCGAGAAATCCCGACTAGAACCCTATATGGGTGTGTTTGTGTACGTGATACATACTTTACTTAATTTCAATGTTCAATATCTCCAGTGTTTCTTAGCCGATTTCAATTTAAATTGTTTTCAATGTTTCAAAGTTTTCCAAAGCCAAGTTTTTGTTGTTATCGATCCCATGTGTATATCAGAAACGAAAATAATTATCGAAAACAAACTTGTACTGCCTAGGATTTACGCGAGTCTATGTTCCAAATCTGGAGTTTCTAGCTCTCATAGTCTCAAAGAACGACGCGTTCATACGTACGTACAGACAGACAGACAGATAGACAGACAAACGGACGGACGGACGGACAGACAGACAGACGGACATGGCTATATCGACTCGACTGTTGATGCTGATCAAGAATATATTTATGGGGTCGGACTTTTGTTGAGTTGATAAGCATTTTTATTAGCTCAGATCTTAATAAACATGATAAAATATATAATCGCACCGTCAGAGAGGAATTTCCACAACGTTTTGTGGTGTTTCACTGCGCTAATGGATTTCAATATAAAATAAGAGCAAAAAAATATATATATATTGATATTTTGAGAAAATACAGAAATAACATATAAATCTTGGAGAGTGTTAAATAGAAAAAGCTTAAATAAATTTCCTCTTTTTAATCTCATAAACATACTAATTATAGATTAGTAGATTGTTACCAAATTGCATCGCGCGATAAGATTGTTTTAGTAAAATGTCTGCCTTCGACACAGCTATACATATTTCTTCGGAAACTGAAACAGTTCTTCGCTGTTTAAATAATTTCTTCTTGTACTTTCTGCTACTTAATGGCAACCAAGGAAGAAGATTTCCAGCGATAGTTTCTATGAATCAATTACATAACGGAGTCGCATTTGATTCTGGAATAGCCAAATACGATCAATCGAATATTGTTACTAGAAGCACTGTTAATGATATTTCAAACTACCGAAGCCAATATATGCAATTATTTCATGAAGCAAAATATGGAAGGGACTATGTTGGAGTATCTTTGGAATTTGCTTTACCAATTAGCGGAACAAAAAAACTAGAAGGAATAAATGGAAACTGGGCCTACATTACTAAATATCAACGCCACGACGATGCTGAACAATTTTATGTAATACAAATTACACAGACATTCGGTGGTTATCTAAATCGAAATTCCTATAAAGCAATTAGTGAAATTTTGCAATACGTACAGAAAAATTTCCCCGGAGAATACATTATAATGGGTGATTTTAATGTTCAAGGGCACGAAGCTATTTTCGAACACTTCTTAGGAAGTGATAATTATCATATTCCACCTATGTACAAATACGCAACTTGCAATGACAATGAAGGAGTAGCTTCTCCTGATGGAATAATAGTATCTAAACGCCTATATTCAAAAGTAGAATATACTATTGATTTCTATCCAGGATATTCTTATCAACATTTTGTTATTGCTGCTAAAATGTATCGTACTGGAACAGGAACTTCGCATATTATGACTTCTTCATTTCAATCATTTATCAGAATACTTGCTCAACACACCCATCGAAACAAGTTTATTGGAAACAAAGGTATATTTAACGCTGACAACACAGATTTTATAGGATCATCTTCTAATATTAAGGAAGTAGGTTTGCCTAGCACAGGTCCAACAACTATTTCACAAAATCATTGGAGAACTGTTACCAATTAGGCGATCAACACTACATGTTGTTTCATAACATATTCAATTCTGTTCAACTAAATTCTTTATTTAATATAACATGATTATATTATTAATATTAATATTATTTGTCTTAATATTTGTATTCAATGCAATTTGTTTATTTTAAATACAAATTATGTTAAAAAAAACATTCTAATACTCTTTGGACTTAGTAATTTCGTAACAAATTTAATGATTCAATAAACAACTTTTCATAAAATATTCTTTTATAACTTTGTCTTATTTCATGCATTTCTTTGGTGCCCCTTTCTGCTTTCGCCCACACACTGCGTTCGTTAACTGACCCACCCTTTTTTGCTTCGCTTCAATTATACTCTTCTGTTTCAGCTATCGGTGACTAGCCGATCTCTTTTGCTTGCACATACTTATACTATGCTTTCATAGCTTCCAGTCGATCCGCTTTTGTTTGTTTTTATTTTCTTACTAGCAACGTGTCCCCTAATCTGTCGACCTAGTATTTTCGATTTAAGCGGAAAGCTTTCCCACACATACAACACACAAACATATAGCTAGACATAGGAAAAGATAAAGCAAACAATAGTCAAATTTTGAAATTGTAAATGTTTGCACAATTTCAGGATCGTCAAATCACATAACCGCCAGTCAGCTAACCACGCCGGCCATGACACACAGGCACACACCTACCAGAATCTTGCACAAACACAACAACATGCATAAACAGACATTCCCGAGAGCGTCGCTGCCATGTTTAACTAAAGTTTCGTGCGCTTGTGCAAATATCAAAAGGATTTCAACATCGTCGGCATTAGCTTCTCTACTCCCTCCCTCCATCCTTGTGCAGGTCCGTGCCCAAGCGGATTACAATCATAAGCGAAAATTAATGAATTATTTACCAGCAGCTTAGTTAAACGCAAATGCTCCTTGCACACACCATCAAACTTCCAACCCACCCGCAAAGTCTGCCCCAATGTTAAAAGTTGGTCCTAAGTTAAATGCCTAGGTCTATGTCTCCCCAAAGATAACACTTCAGGCGTCGTGACCGGCGTAGACCTTAGTTCAGCTGCTACCTGGTAATTAATTGGGCCAAGACATTTGTCAATATTATCTGTGAAATTTGGCAAAATAAAAGGCATACCTTGAAGCGTTGAAAGTTGTTTATGTTTTTTTTTTCTGCAAACTTTGGCAAACTTGTCAAGCAGTCAGTATAAATGATTTGGTTTACTCTACGAGATATCAATTTAAATAACGATAGAATCAACATAAAGTAATGTAAATTTATTAAATCATTTTAATTATATAAGTAAATATTATAGATGATAATCAAAAGGGTTTGTAAAATATGCTTAAAATATTACAAGTGTGTATAGTATTGAAATAACACATTATTATTGTCCTTCGGTAAAAGTTATTCATTTGAATATCATTTTATTAAAGTGTGTTTGCTTCGGTCATAATTTAAACAATCAATCAACTTTGCTTGCTTTTCCCAACGGGAAATCGTTTGAACTCGCACAAAAAGATTTGTATGAGTTATTGGGTTGTTACATAATTTAAATAAATACGCAAATGGCAACAAACAATTTCAAGTAATTAAAATATTGTCTTGTGGACAAACTTAAAAGCCTATTAACAGCACTTATTTATGATGCAATAAAGAGCAAAACCAAAAGAATGGAGGAAAAATCTAAAGAATATAAACCACAGACAAATGCATATTAAGTTTGTGATAAGTTGCATGCGCTGTAAGCAAAGGGAAGAAGGAAAGAGGGAGACTAAAGTAAAAGACTGAAGTAAAAGTTTGTGTACTTAAGTATGCAAAGCACGATGGCTTATGAAGCGACTGCCAGGACGACTGAATATCCTTTGCTCGAGTGCAAATAAAGGCAAACACACATAAATCCATTATAAACGCACGTTTGCACACACAAAGGCAACTGAGCCACAGCTAAGAAAAGGGAAACATTAAAAAAGACAGAGGCAGAAAGAATGCGAAAACTGATGAGCAACATTGCAAGCAACTCTTTAAAAAAACACTTGCCCATTTGCACTGTTTGAGTTGCATGTATTCGAAAGCGGAAGGTAATTAAAAGTGATTAAAGCTCATTAAATAATAAAGAAACGTAACGCACGCATTATGTGTCGAGCGAGAAAGGGAGGGATGGACAGGCAAACAGACGCTTCATTAATATGATGAACACGCAGGCGATGGCAATGTTCCTGTCCTGGTCTGTCTTTTTCTTGCCGCATGTCCTTGCCGCAAGCGGCTTGCAATTGCGGCCAATCCAACAACAAGTAGGAACAATGGCAACAGCAGCAGCAGAAGCAAGAAACATGCCTGGCGCTCTTCCAACAATAAGCAACAATTTCTAGCAGCCGCCAAAGCTATTATCCAGCGCCAGGTCCTTATTGCTTCTCCTGCTGCTTTCAACAGTTTTACTGCTTTTTTGCTATGCCTGCCAGGCAGGCAACCAGCCAAACAAGCAACCAAACAATACGAAGCTAGGCAGCAAGGCGAACAGGCACAAATTGTTTTTTACACATGTGCGCGCAACATATTAAATTGTAAACATGCATAAATGTTGTTTATTGGGCAGTGTCAAAACCGAACAAAACAATAGCGAAAGAAACAACCAAAGAGCACAATGCAATAATCAACTGAACACCTTGGAAAGTACCCTGTGATTTAGTCAACATATCCCTTTGGGATGTGGCATAATTAATATATACAATAAATAAAAAGAAAAACCGTTTAATAACTCTTTTCAGATTCACTCTTTGCAACTTCCCCATAACTTATATTATTATCATGATCGTATACGCAATCTCTTATTATCTTTTCCTTCTAACGAGAATATTTTTTGGAATAAGTAGAGTGCTTAAATGGGCGAAGAATATATATGTGGAAGCAAGAGTTCCACTCGATTCGTTGCAACTTAGCAGGCAGTTGAAAAGAGGAGCGAACAACAAGTGCTAAAAAACGTTTTATGTTGTTTGATGACATTTCCGAGCTCGCTGTGTGTGCTTCTTGAGGCTTAGCGAAAGTGTATCCTGTCAAAGGATATTATGCACCGAAATTATTGAAGTTGGCACCAAACAAAAAAATGTTGCCGAAAACAAACATACAGAGAAGCATCTCTTCATTCTGTGCGACTGCTGCCAAAAAGTCCTGCTGAGCCCTGCCAAAAGTGGCATGTGTGAAACGAGGCGCAAAGAACGTATTGGTTGTTTGTGTGTGTTAGTCAGAAGAGTGAGAACATGAATGTAAGCCCTGCCATAGAGGCGACAAATGAGCGCCGCATTAGCGTCGCCAAAAGTGCGACCGCCGACATTTAAATGCACAACAGCAGCAAAAAATTCGCTGTAATTATTTTATGCACATTGTGTCAAGGACTAAGCCACAAAACCGGACAGGATAATGGAAACAAAATGCATGCGAACAAGAACAGAGAGAAAAGATGTTGTTGATGTTGTTTTAAAAACATGAGCCTCTTGAAAATGCAAACAAAAGTATCAGTTAAGAGACTAATTTTTTTTGCTAGTGAATATTAAAACATTGTTAAGGGCAAAGAAAAAAAAAAATGGTAAGGATATTATAATAAAGCAAGAACAAAGTAAGAACTTTGAAAGGACAGCTTTGCATAAGGAAAATCCATACTTAGTAAAATAAATATGTATTCGAATACAAAATTTTTAAAAAATAAGAAAAAAAAATTCGAAACTTGCGCTTTGCGGAACTTAACTATCTTATTACTTATGAAACTTTCAACTTGAATGAAGTGAACATGAACTATTAAATATTTTTGATAAAAGTAAGATATAATATTCTGGGTGTCAACTTCCACTTAACTTTAAACTAGCTC
>JAWNNW010001052.1:0-60425 GCA_035044465.1 Scaptomyza tumidula
AATGTTTAGAGGAGACACTATTTTGTGTTCACCTATGTTCGAAATTTAAATGTTTGTGGTCAATTTTACTATATTGAAAACACGATAGCTTTACAATAATTTCTTTCTGGTGTTTATTGGTATTTGCACAATTAGATCGGTGGTTTTCAGTGGTAGTTTAAGCTTAGCTTTTGTAGCGAACTGTACCGATCGAATGTATAAAAGAGTCTGAACGAGAGAACTAGTTGAGCGATGCCAAGCAGCCAGACGAAGTGTTAGGCAAAGAAGACAATTAGTGCAAGGCAAAGACGACAACTAGTGATGCGAATAGGTTACGTTATAAGTTACGTTATAAGTTAGGTTTATAATTTGCATGTTTAAATTGTTTGTTAGCTGCTGCTGCCTCCGACATAGATATTGAATGATGTTGCAAATTGCAATATTTACTTGCACACACACACACACAACTTGTTCAAATTGGAAACTGAAACTGTACAAATTCATAACCAGTTTGAAGCTGCAACTGCCGCCAGACAAGCCAAGTAACATGGCAAAGGCAACCAGCAAGCACAGTGAGAGTTGCATCAGTAGAAGCAACCATCAATCAGCCAGACGCAGGCAAAACGCAGCTATTGGTGTGAAACTGTTACAATGTATGGAGAGGGGTTGTGTAAGGCATAACAACAGCAACAACTACAATAACAAGTATAGCAACAACAAGTGCAGCTGCAGCCTGGCAAAATTGTAATACATTTAACAGAATTTAATGCATTTGCCACAGACATTAATCACTGTGATGCACAGACAGGCGAGCGTCAGAACCAGAACCAGAACCAAAAACCAGAACCAAAAACCAGAACCAGAGATCCAAAGACACATACCAGGATGCAGTGCGGTGCGGTGCGGTTCAGGGACTGTTGATTTTTGCTTAAGCTGGTACTGCTACTGATGTTGTTGTTGGATTGTTCCTTCTGTTCAGCCTAAGGCTCTAACTAGAGAGTATCAGATATTGAAAAATTGAATAATGCATGTCCAGCAACATACATTAACTACATGTTCAATATGAACAAGTGCAGAATGCATCGAGAAAAATAAGTATATATATATAAAATACGAAAAATATTTTAGGATTTTTATTTTCAGAAGTTGTTTCTAGCATATAATTAACACAATTAATATTCGTTTATCCCTAAAGTTTTTTTAAAATTAGATTTCATATCTACAATATGTTTTTGTTCAGTGTAGAGTGTACTGCTGTCTGATGAGCTGCATTGGAGCAGGCTTTATTGGCACTATATGCATATATGCGAGTCGGTTGGGAATTCTGTTAGACTCTGGGCAGGATTGAATGCACACTTGGCTGTAAATTATTTCTGTGTAAAAATGATGCCACAAATGTGTGTGTGTGTGCGTATGTGTCTGTCTGTTTGTGTGTGAGTGATTTCATTGCGTTTGGCAACATAATTGCATACTGCAATATACTACTACATAGTTTTCGGGTACAAAACCTTGCCGTCAAGTTATTGAATTTAAAAAGGTCACATTTGTGTGCGTGTGTGTGCAAACAAACGAAGTGATATGAATGTGTGTATGTGTGTGTGTGTGTGGAATGCACGCCAATGGATGGCAAAAAGGAAGTAATGCCTTGCCGATGCAGTTGCAATATGAAATTTAAAACCTTCAAAGGCGTATCCATAACCAGTCTGTCACTGTGCACTAGGCAAACGTAAGTCGAAGGACAAAAAAAGGACATGCGATGTCATACGAGGGATGGGGAGGTCAGGAAAGGGAGCAGCGGGTGGTGCGGAGAGCAGAGATACGGACGAGGGCGCTCGCCCGTTGCGCAAATATGAGCACTTTGGAATGATAGACGACAAACGAGAATGAGAATGTCGATATAGGAGGGAAAATAGTTTACACATAGAAAAAATATCCTAAAGTGTTAGAAAACAACGATTAGTTATGCAGATCAGCTTATGTTTCAAAAAGTTGTTATATAAAAGATAATTTAAGAGATTTAACTTTTGAGTTCAAGAAAAAAAAAAACCTAATAAAAATAATGATATTAAACTTCTTTAACAACAATAATAATTATATTTTATTAGTTTTTGTTTTATATGTATTTAGCTCCTTGTTTAATTTATTGCGTATCTTACGACGCATTATTTATATAATGCCAAATCAAAACCAGCAAATCTCTTCGACTTAAAGGAAGATTTTCCAAATAGAGCTCCATTTTATTTTGAGTGTAGAGCTGTGTATTTGGAATGCAAGAGAGTGGTATCACTGTGTGTATGTGTACTTACACTCAAGTTGCCGTTGCCATTGACGACTTGAGCTGCGCTGCGCTGCGACAGCGACGAGTCGCTATCATATAGAGAGTTGATGCTGTAGCTAAAGATTTCTGACTTTTATGCAACAATTCGCATGCGAACGGCACCAAAAACAACAACGACGACGACGAAGATGTCGACAGCGATGACTAGATATGTTACGAGCAGAGTTCGCAGCCCTTCTTCTGAGCCACTACTTACTCCATATACATATATATATATTTTTTTTTTACAGCTAAAGTTGGCGCTGATATCCGCTTACAGGCGTCGTTGCTGCATCTGCCAGTGACATGCCAAGTGGGTTGTCCCGTTTTCCAACTTTTTGCAGCAAACACACACACACACACACACAGACATGCAAAGCATTCTCATATGGTTGTGCTGCGCTTTTTATGCATTTTTGGGTCTTGGGCACGTTCTTATCCAAGTCGTTTGTTTCGTTCCATGCAATTAGACTTTGGCAGATCAGTTGCAGCTATTACCCAAACGACGATGAAGGAAAACCTGAAAGCATTTAAAGTGTTATTCAAGCGTTCAGCATTTCGGTTGCATAGTGGCAAACGCATTCAGTTTATGTGAGTGCGACTCAGTGAGGCAGAACTTAATTAAAAACAGTTGCAGGCCTGCAAACACTCACACAGATGTATTCAATCGATGAGCAGCAAACAAAAGCAGCCTTGGCCAATCGACACAAAACACGTGTGCTTGGGAGTTGAGGTAGTGTGAAAAGAGGTGCATAGGCTGCCAAAAGAACAAACCAATCATATCGAAATGTAAGAGAGTAACAACTACAATCAACTGTACACGCATTTACACAGTATTTCATAGGGTGTTTGTGTGTGTGTTAGCTGTCAAACAATCGCTATGGAAACAAGAGATGATTTAAGGAAGATACTTTAAGAATTTGAGTAATAATTTGGCAAGAGCTTAAATGAAAATAATGACTAAGCTTTGTGTGTATTTTTCCGATTTTCTGCTTGGCAACTAACATAAAAATAAACAAGTAAGAAGGCTCTAGTCGAGATATCCCGACTAGACGATACCCTGATCCCTATACTTTCCGCGTACAGTCAGTGCTTGCAAGTATATGTGTGTGTGTGTGTTCGCGCATACTGCATAATGCATACAAAACTTCAATGTCCCATATCTCCGGTGTTTATTATCCGATTTCGATAAAAATTTCACGGATTGTCATTATTTTGTTTTATAATTCAAATTGCATCTCAAAGTTTTCAAAATTCAAGATTTTTTTGTTATCGATCCCATGTGTATATCGGAAACGGGAAGAGTTATCGAAAATCGGAAAGAAACTTGTACTGCCTAGGGATTAGGCGAGCTTAAGTTCCAAATCTGGAGTCTCTAGCTCTTATAGTCTCTGAGATCGGTTGGCTCATACATACAGACGGACAGACGGACGGACAGACGGACAGACGGACATGGCTATATCGACTCGACTGTTGATGCTGATCAAGAATATATATACTTTATGGGGTCGGAGATGCTTCCTTCTACCTGTTACATACTTTTGCACAACTTCATTATACCCTTTTTTCCCATTTTTAATGGGATCAGGGTATAAAAAACTGTAATATCATGTGTCTTATGCATTTAATTTTTTTGCCTTCACCTATCAAACACTACCGAAATTTAACAACCAAAATTGCGGAATTTGAGTACAAGAAGCAGCCATTGCAAACAAAGTGAAACCAAAATCCAGCTTTGTACGGATAATAATACATCAGTTGTTGCTGGACACGTACATTGTCTGCAGTCTCATCAGCCTACGTGTGACTATATGTATGTATGTAGTACATTTGGCAGGACATCAATTATGTGCGCATTACAAAACCACACACACACACACATACATACAAACGTTGTATGCATTTCAACAATGGATACGCAAAACCAAACAAAATAATTAAAAACCCATGACAGACAAACTTCATATATCGAAACTCAAATTCAAATTCACATTCAAAATTCAAATCACACGTTCGAGCCACGTTCGCAGCTACAGTTATAGATGCAGCTGCATGGAATGCAACCAAGCTGCTCCCCCACGCTCTATTACTCTCACACATACTTTTAGTTCGCTGCAAGCAACGATTTTGGTATCAAATAACGCATACGCACAAGCACACAGTTCTATGTTGCTGCTGTTACGCATACGGCGTGTTGTCCATGTCAGTCCGTCAGTCAGTCAGTCAGTCAGTCAGTGAGTGAGTGAGTCTCCTTCATCGCTATAGCTCAGGCCTGGCAGGCAAAAAATGTTTGCCATTATTGCATACACTAATGAAGCTCATGTTACCAACCAACCAACTGAGCAGAGAAAGAGTAAGTGATAGAGAGTATCTGATATCGTACATGGCCTCTGGGATGCCTGACCAGTAACAAGGCCTGGTTGCCTGGCCTGTCCTACCGTGTGCACTGGATATGCATGATTTTTGCTTGTTGGAAATTCTGATTAGACTTAATTACTGTGTAGGTCCACTGTGTAAATGTATGTGTGTGTCCATCAAGTTGATAGCTTTTCAGTTGCTGCCACACTACTGCTGCATCAAATATGTGCATGCGTTTGTTCGCTCCGATCAAATGTTACATTATATTTTAATTAAAAACTTTGCCAGCTGCATCATTTGCCAAATGAATGGACAACTAGGCAATTAATGCGAAAAGCAAACAGCCAATAGCAAACAACAGCAACAGCAGCAGCTATTTTAATTAATCTAAAAGCAAAAATGTGCAACCATTGGAAAAAAAGCACAACACAAAATAATAACAAAACTTGTCAACAACCACAGCAACAACAGTATAAAAATAATTGGAGCCGCAGCAAAGTTTCATGGACAACGGCGTTGACATACTTGTCCTCAATGTCCTTGTGGCAAGTTCCAAGTTTTAAGCTCCAGCGCGACGTCTTTCATCATTTGTCTTAAGCAACTGACATGCAACTCAAGTTGATTATGTATTGAAGTTGAAGGCAGTTGCGGCACTTCTTATACACTGTTCGCAAAATGCTGGCCTGCTCCATTTCAAATTAAGAAATCAGGGTATTTTCAAGTCTTTTGCTACTACCTTTCTTTCTGCATTTTTCATTTGCAAAATTGATGGATCTTGCAGATAGTTGAGCTTGGCATTAGCTGGCTGTTGTTAGTCATGTTGCATGCCTTTAATAGGCGCTGTTAATGGTTTTGAAATTGACTAGACGGCATGGTTGGGGCGCTTGATTGTTTGCTGTTTGCATTGTCTACTTACCGAATTAAATAAAAGTTCATTGGCAAAATTGCTGGCCACTTACCTAAAAGTAGAACATTAAATGTTATAAATAATAAGTTAGAAATTTTCTATTTAAAATTGTTTGCTGTTCACAATGATTTTTTAAAAAAATTTGAATATCTATTTAAATCGTTTATATAACTCAACTATCTTACAAATACACAAGTAGAAAAAATGGTTAATAAAACACTTTTTGTACATATTTAAATATTAATGAGAATAAGGTTGGGATTTAGATTCAAATATTCGTATCCATTTTATTAACAGATTATTAATATGACACTCTAAGCATTACAAAACTAAATACGTATACTTTGAAATACATTTTAGTTTTAACATATGATTTGAATTAAACGATGTTATTTTAAACATTAAAGTAACAAACTGTACCAGCGTTTATTAGAGCAATTCAATTGCTTTTCAACAGATGCACCACACACACACACTCGCACACACACAATTTCACCACAATTATCTGACCACTAACACCAGCTGCCAACCGCTTTGGCTGCAGTGCATTAATTTACAAATATTTTTAAGCTGTTCCATTTTTTTTTTGTCCATTTTTAAGCTTCAGCAGCATATAGTCAGCCTTTGGGGCAGGCTTAACTGTATTTTTTTTTGTGCTGTGCTTTTTTGTATTTAGACTACTTAATTCCTTGAATATTCAAGGGCCGCAAAGCTCAGACCAAAAAGCAGTTGTCGCTGGCAACCACAAAACTAGACACGAGTCAATGGAAGCAGATGGAAAGAGGCGCGGGCGGTGAAAGCGAAGGATATATATTGGCAAAGAGTATTGGCCCGGATTTTGAATACGAGCTGTGGGCTGCAGTTTCGTTGATGTGGAGAAGCGTTCTGTTAAGCTGTGAATGGGCATTGCTGCTGCTTCTTCTATTTCTTTTTTTAGAGATTTTTCTTTTATTTTTCGCTTTTTGGTTACAAGCAGAAGGACGAGTATATTGAAGTGTTAAAGAAAAATGCAGTCGAGTGTGGCGAAAGGACATTACTGGCTTTTAGCGACCAACAGGGAGAACATGAACACATGCAGCAGGCAAGGGTGGGCAGCGGAAGGAGATGAAACGAGCCCGAACGGGAAGAGCAACACAAAATAAAATGAATGTTGTATGGCAAAGAGTCGGCCAGGCAGTCAGGCAGCAGTCAGGCAGCAGGCAGGCAGCTAGCATATTGAAGTGTTGAGTTGAAGTCGAAATCACAGCCACAGGAGTCTATTGGGGGTACAGCGGGGAATCGTTTGGGAATCTGTAGGGAACTTGGCGACCAGTCGATGAGCACGCCCCACTGAAGTCGTAAGTGCCGTTCGCCACTGTATGACAATAAATTTCCATTTAATCGGATTTATTTGAAATTCTTATTTCTCTCTCTCTCTCCCGTTCCAGAAGTGTGTGTGTAAGTGCTAGCTTCCCCCCCCCCCCATTCCTCGTCCAGTTTCCCTTTAAAAATTCTTCATGGCTGCTGCTGCGGTTTTTACAGCAGTCGCGTGGCACTTGCTCCAAATTTTTTGCTTTATTGTTTTTAACGATTTCTCTGCTCGTCGGCAACGGCGGCACAGCACAAATGACGATGTTGAAAATTTTCATTTACTGTACGTCATATTTTTTTGTGATTTTAATTTCATTTGATTTCTGCACTGTCAAACTGAGCGCGACAGATATATCAACGTGGCCAGGGGGAGAGAGAGAAGGGAAAAACTCTATCGACTTTGCTGATTTTTTATGCAAATGCCGAGCCCAATACACACACACACTCAAGTAGGTAGTGGGTGGATGGATAGCAATTGCTTTTTGGCATTTTAATTAAAAATTTAAAATGGGTTCATTCAACGGCAAATGGTCTGATCAATGTGGCCTAACTAGATTTGGTTGCTGATTTATGTTTTTTCAGCTTAAAAAAAAGCATTTAAAAAGTAAATAAATATTCCAAAACCATAATATCAAAATCACTGAATAAACAAACAGTCAGGCATTAATGATAAAAAGTTAATTTTACAGCAGCAACATTTCGATCGTTGCATCAGAAACTCGTTACTCATACAAAAATTGTGCCAATCATTTTACTTGAACTATTCTCTAATTGACACCAATAACTATCATCCTAGTTTACAAGCTTGAAGTTTTTCTATAGTATGTGTTTTTGCTTTCTTGAAGCATTTGTTAGCCGAATTTTATCTACTGAAACTTCATCAAAACATACTCAAAGGCCAATAAAACAAGTAAGAAGGCTCTAGTCGAGAAACCCCAACTAGATGATACCCTGAACCCTATACTTTACGTGTACAGTCAGTGCTTGGAAGTATGTGTGTGTGTACGCATATATTGCATACTCAACTTCACTATTCCATATTTCCCGTGTCTCTCAATCGATTTCAATAAAATTTGTACAGATTGTCATTATTTCGGTTAATGTTTCAAACGCCGTCTTAGTTTTCCAAATTAATTGTTTTGTTGTTATCGATCCCATGTGTACATCGGAAACGGAAAGAGTTACCGAAAATCTAACACAAACTTGTACTACCTTGGGATTGGGCGAGCTTATGTTTAAAATCTGGAGTCTCTAGCTCTTATAGTTTTTGAGATCGACGCGTTTATACGTACGGACAAACGGACGGACGGACAGACGGGCATGGCTATATCGACTCGGATGTTGATGCTGATCAAGAATATATATACTTTATGGGGTCGGAGATGTTTCCTTCACCCTGTTACATACTTTTGCACAAAACCATTATACCCTTTTTACCCATTTTTAATGGCTTCAGGGTATGAATATACACATATTTCTTGGTTTGAACGATCGCCACTCACTCAAGAGGTAATAAGAAATGGAGTTGACGTGTTAAGGACCCGCTCGTTTTCCACACACTCACACTACCAATTGCCACGTGCAATGTCATCAAAAATGCATTGCCGCTGCTGTTAGTCGCAACTCCTAAGTTGCTCTCTCTCTTAACTCTGCACCCCCCTGTTGAACCTTACTCTGCACCCATTCACATTGGAAACGACCCCAGCTGTGGTTTGGCAGCATTTTCAACGTCGCGGCGTGAAAATTGCGCGCTTTGTTTGTTGTTTGTTTTGTTGACACGGGCTGTGTGGTGGTTGCTGATGCTTTGATGCTCGACTCCAGCTGCACCAAGTTACTACGAACTCCTCCTCCTCTCCTGCACTACGCCCCCTGCTGCTGCTTGTTGGTTTTGCTGGCATTTCACTTAGCCGAGGCCAGGACGGGCCAACACCTTCTGCGTTTACTTCTACTGCTGATTTTGGCCAGTCAATACCGCACATTTTTATGCTTTGACATTTTTATGCGCTCCATTTTTACGGCAATGGCAGCTGACTGACTTGGAGACCAACAGCGCTTTCTACACAAACTTCACACTATGCTGTACTCTGTACTCTTCTGTTGTACAGTGAGAACAACGCGACAATGCTTGTTTCAATGGTTCCCCGTTTGCTAATAAAGTTCTATCTTTGGCTGCTTTGCCAGCTTTGCCAGCTTTTCTTGTCTTTGACTTTAATGTGCATTCAATAAAATTTTATGCGAGTTTTGCTTGCATGCAAATTTTATGACCATCTTTTTCACTCGCTCGATCTCTGTCTCATGTTCTCTCTTTTTCTTACCATGCATAGAAAAGCTGTCAAGCATACAAAAACCAACCAAACTACAATGCAATATTTTTGTATTATTTGTTTTTTGCTTCAAATCTTTTTGTCGATTACTTTGTTATACCCTTTTCTTATAATACTGATGTTGACAATGTGTTATATAATATACATATTTCATGTACCCTATATCTCAGCTGGTGTAAAGGTCTTTAAAGACAAACAATTGAAAAAAGTGCAAAATGTATTTTGTTTGATGGTCTCTAGGGTATCTGTTACCTTAGCATTCTTTAATGTTTAGTGTACTTTTATTTGTTATTTTTCTTCATTTTATTTCATTTCTGTCGCGAGCAAATTCATTGCAGTTGTAACGGTTCTGTTTGCCTGCCTTGCTCGCCATTTTGTCGCTTTGTTTTTGTTGTTGTTGGCACTGTAAATTGCGCTTGTTATCGATAAATCATGCAACCATTATTTATGGTGTTCTGATGTGTGAGAGTATGTGTGCAGCTGCCTGCATATGTGACTGTCCCGTACCCCCGCCGCACTTCATCTACAAACATCTCTCTTATGTTCTGGGTTTGAAAATTATTTTTCAGTTTTCGATTTTTCGCTTTGAAATACCCATTTCATGTACGTGTGTTGGTCTTGTTCCCTGCCGTGTGCCGTTGCCTCCTTTTCTTTATTTCTTATTCGTTTTTTTTTCTCTTTCTATTTTTATGGTGTTTCCATCGTTTTTTTTTGTGCTTTGCACTCACTGAATGCGATTTTTCGTATTGCACGCTTTTTAGCATATGCCATTGGCTGATACCTTCCGTCTCCTCAGTTATCACCGCTTCCCCCTGCGTTTAACTAGCAGCTTTTCATTGTGTGTAAGGTTTTTCACTTTGGCTCTCGGTTTATATATATAGTTCCTCTTTCTTTTTTTTTTGGTTGCTGCTGTTTTTTAGCATTTAATACAGTTGAGTGTCTGGCACAAATGTTTGGTAGAAATCGATAAACTGACAAATTGCTTGTTGGACTGCACATGTGTGTGCGGGTGTCTGTGTGTATGTGTGTGTAAGTGCGGTAAATGGTTAAGAGCTTGGCTGACTGGTTGGATGTTGGTTGGCCTGGCTTGGTTTGGTTTGGTGCTGCAGCAATGCCAAAAGAGGACAAATTGTGCAAGTGTAATTGTTGTCATATTTAAAATGCAGAGCATTAGTTACATTTGTAAAGAACGGAAAATCTGTAAACCATGTTCAGGCTTAAAGTTGTCAAATTCCAAAAGCTGCTTGTCGCATTAAAATGTTTAATTAAAAACTTGTTTCAATGGAGAATTCGAGGCACAAGGTAACTTACCCTTAAAAAAAATGAGTTTGGAAAACTAATTTAAGTTATGAAGTTTCATAAGAACGCTTCAAATAACTTTAAAGCTCACGTTTTAAGCGTTAAAAATATTCAATTCATGAATGCGTTTTTCCTATAATACATATTTAAGGACAATAAAAACTGACTATATGCAGCTAATGCATCAAAATATTTATAGTACTCAGATTAAATATACAACAATACAATTTCATGGAAGAGCTTCTTTGTCATCAATTGTTGTGTATGAGGGTGTTAGCCAATAAACTGTTCAACAATGAGATTTACAGCCGAAAAGCTGCCTAATTACAGTGAACACAACGATGACAAAATCCTGCAGCTAATGCACTGCGAAATGCGAGCCAAACCAAGTCAAAAATATCAACATAAATAACACTTAAAGCTGACTGTGTTCGTTTTATATCCTTCCATCCACGTTCAACATAACAAAACAACTCTATGTCCGTTCAAATAAATTAAATTCAGTGCAGCTGAGCTCAGCTTTGGCAGCATCGTCGTCGGCGGCAGAGCAACAAATGGTTTTTTTCTCCTGGACATTGGCCAGACAAGACAAATGCCAACGGCCAAGTAAACGGCCAAATGGCCAAATGTGTTGAAAGGCAGGACACACACACACACACACTCACACAAAAAACAGACAGAGAGATGAAGAAAGAGTAAAAATAAAGCGCAGCCAAATAATATCAAAAACAATTTTCAAGCACTTAAGTGCAGTCTGGAGGTCGTATGTTGGATTTGGTCTGTTCTGAGGGCTTTTGGTCTGCGATTTCGATTTGTTCGCCCGCAGGCTGCTTTTTTACGGCTATAAATTTTCGACGCTTGCACTTATCGATAATAGATTAATCTACTTGGGACATGTTTGGCATAAGGAGTAACAACAAAAATCGAGCAGTGCACCTTTAAGTAAACTTTTACAACTTTAATTATGCAACTCATAAAATTGGCATGACAAATATTTGTTGATTATGAATATAAACATATATATATATATGTGTGTTCGTGTTTGTGTGTTGTCTGAGTTTTTCATCAAACAGGCCAGAAGGCAGTGCCTTTGTTTGTGCAAGCATGCATGCATTTTATTAAAAATTGCTCGCAAAGCAATCAATGCAAATACCAAACAGACACAATGACGGACAGATACATCTATATATATATATATATATATATCTCAAAATAGTCAAAGTTACCTTGACAAGCAGCAAAACACATACGTCTCGAATATGTGCAGGTTGTTGGTGACAATCACCTGGGGCTATCAAAAGGCTGCCAATAACATGACAGCTCGCACACACACACACAGACACACACAGATACATCTTAGCTTTGTGGCTGGTTTTTTGCAGTCGTTCGTTTGAAATATTGAAATATTAATTTCGAACAGATATATATCTATTGATGTCTCTGAACGCCTGTTTATTATTTGCTTTTCTCCAGAGAGAAGGTTGCACAAATGGCAACTGCAATTGCAATTGCAACGGCAACAGTTGTTGCTGTCTTTTTAAATGACAAATAAAAGACAGATAGCAAATTTGTCAAACAACCAACTGTGATATATTAAATAAATTTTAATAAAGCGAAAGCTGAAATTAGTTTTCAATAAATAGCTTTTGCCAATATTTATTTAGTTTTGACAAACACAACATTGTTGAAATAAATTAATGCTTTGATTTTAAATATTAATAATAGAAATAAATTCTTGAGGCTTATTGGCTTAAAACTATTTGAAATGTCTTTTTTTTAAGTCAATAACTCATTGATCATCCAAGACTTAAATGCTTTCTAGAATTGTTTGCATCCATAACTAACACATAAATTCAACAATATTTTTCTATGCATTTATTAAAAACAGTTTTTCATATTTTCAAACAGTTTCTGAATTTGTGATTCATTTTATTTTTTTGTTCAAATGCAATTCAAAATACTGGCAATGCAAACAATTTGATAAATCTCACGCTAGTCACGTGCCGAATTGTGCAAACACACGAAAAATGTAACATAAAACGCATCAGGATGAAATAAAAAGTTAGCAAAGAGAGGACAATCAGAGGCAGTAAAAGGCACTGACAAAGGTCATTGTTTTTGTTGCTTTTATATATATTTTATTTGGATTTTTCGTTGGTCGTTAGTCGCTTGTCTTTGGCGGCCATGATACAAACACAAACATATAATTTTCATCAATAATACCGTTGTGCAGACAAGTGAATTTGATGAAGCCACCATCATTACACCCATACTCACTACTCCTCTTCGTTGGTTGACAACGGCAACGCTATGGGAGGTCCTAAAGCATATACACATACACACACACATAAACATACAGAACATTCGCATTCACATTCACAATGGGATACCGTCATGTGCTGACGGCCAACAAACGCTTGGCGTATTTTAGAAAAATACGTAACAAAATAACTAAAACAAGTAAGAAGGCTCTAGACGAGAAGTCCCGACTAGACGATACCCTGATCCCTATACTTTACTTGTACTGCCTAGGGATTAGGCGAGCTTAAGTTTAAAGTCAGGAGTCTCTAGCTCTTATAGTCTCTGAGATCGACGCGTTCATACGTACGGACAGACGGACGGACAGACGGACATGGCTATATCGACTTGCTGATCAGGAATATGGTGTCGGAGATTCTTCCTTCTGCCTGTTACATACTTTTGCACAAAAGCATTATACCCTTATTTCCCATTTTTAATGGGTTCATGGTATAACAAGTAAGAAGGCTCTAGTCGAGATATCCCGACTAGACGATACCCTGATCCCTATACGTTACGCGTACAGTCAGTGCTTGCAAGTATATGTGTGTGTGTGTGTACGCGCATACTGCATAGTGCATACAAAACTTCAATGTCTCATATCTCCGGTGTTTATTATCCGATTTCGATAAAAATTTCACAGATTGTCATTATTTTGTTTTATAATTCAAATTGCATCTCAAAGTTTTCCAAATTCAAGATTTTGTTGTTATCGATTCCATGTGTATATCGGAAACGAGAAGAGTTATTGAAAATCGGAAAGAAACTTGTACTGCCTAGGGATTAGGCGAGCTTAAGTTCCAAATCTGGAGTCTCTAGCTCTTATAGTCTCTGAGATCGACGCGTTCATACATACGGACAGACAGACAGACAGACGGACAGACGGACAGACGGACATGGCTATATCGACTCGGCTTTCGATGCTGATCAAGAATATATATACTTTATAGGGTCGGAGATGCTTCCTTCTACCTGTTACATACTTTTGCACAACTTCATTATACCCTTTTTTCCCATTTTTAATGGGATCAGGGTATAAAAAGGGAAGAAAGAGAGAGATTGCGGTAGGGGGCTGGAGTGCGACGAGCACAGAGTAATAATGGTATTTATTTCTAAATAAAATGCCAAACAGCACACGACATACACACTCTCTCACACACATACACACAAAAAATGAAAGAGGTCAAAGCGCTATAAGTCCAATGGCGTTCAACATAGGTTATTTCTCCACACATGTGTGTAGTTGGTGTTTGTTGTCAATGTTTGGACATTTGTTTGTAGTCGTTTTAAAAAAAATATCAAACCCAATCTCCAATCGCCAGAGACAATGAAAATTGTGCTATGTTCACACTCACATTTGTTTGTCTGCCATGTGTTAAATCGTATTTGTCTGTTCTAATAAAATAAAACGCAGCAATAAAAAATGCATAGAGCATAGTGGTTGCATTATAAGATCATGGGTCAGAGTTCAACTAGTAATAGCTTTATTAAAAGGTCTGGAAGAACCACTAAACGACATAATATATATCGCGACGCTTGCGAAATGCATAAATCAATAGAAAGAAATAACTGAAATAGTATTCAAAATCGTTGTCAAAAGACAAGTTATTTCCTGGCACAAGGATGAACATTTGATTCTTAGTAGTTCGATACAATTTACAATACCTAAACGAAATATTTAATTATTCATTCAAGCTTTTAAGCTGCCTAATCTAAAGTCAGGTTGGCATATTACTTTTTTACAATTTTCATAAAATAATTTTACACAAAAATTAACAATTTAATGCTATCTGGTCACACCTTGTGCGGCTATGTGATCTAATCATGACAATTCCAATTGGTTCGCAATACTTTTTTTCGTGTCAAATAAAAGACCAAGCTCTCAGTTCAAAAAGTGCACAAAACATATTTATTTATGTCATAGTTTGTCGATTTATCGACATTGTGCAATGTGCACCATAAATCCTACATGTATGGGTGTCTCCTGTAAGAGTTGTAAGCCATTTGAGGTCAGCTTCTGTAGGCGTTGCCTATCGACGCCTAAACACGCGTTCGCTCCATATTTCTGTAGAGTTATTATTTTGGTTTGCGCTTTTGTTTATTTGTTTAGTATTTTGTTATTTACTGTTGTGCTTTATAACTTTTTCATACGCTGCTGCTCATATAGAAAATATATGTGTATGGATGTATATTTCAATTTTTAGACAGTGAAAACCGAGCAGAATAAATTGCTAAGCTTTTTTTTTTTGGTTTTGGGTAAAGCGCTTCACCCAACCAGTTATCAAATGCATTTTAGCATTATGGCTGGCCATAAATTATTTTTGTTTGGCAAATACGAGTATTTGAAGAAATCGGCTTATAGAAAAGTGGGCGTGCAATGCCACGCCTAACATTTAACACCGAGTGTACAGGCTGTCAGTGCAACAACACACACACACACACACACACGCACAGCTAAATGCAATTCATTTTTCATATTTGCGAGGGGGTCAAAAAAAAAAGAAGAAGTGAACAAAAAAGAAATAATAATAAAAATGAAAGGGAAAAGTTGTGTGTGTGTGCGGGTTGCAAAGTAATTTAACAAATGGATTTCTAAACAAATACGGAAGTTTAATTTGTAACCAAAAGGACATGCGCATGGCGGAAGCAACAACAACAGCAAAGTAGACTAAGGAAATGTATGCCAATGGCAGCCAATGCGTCGTGTTGGGTGTGTGTTTGTGTGGCTGGGTGGCTAAGCTTTGTGGGAGCTGATAACTTGGGTGCTGTGTATCCGCAGACCGCTGCTACTACAAGCAAAAACCGCAGGCCAAAGCAGCAAACGCAGAAGGCGAAGCTAAAACCAACACTGTGGCTGTAACCAGCCAACGACTTTACGAGTGTGTATATCCTGTTTACTTGTGTGTGTGTGTGTGTGTTGGTGTGTGCTTGTGACATGGCAGCATATTCGCACTTCAAGATGGCTTCGATATTTCTTAGTCAACAAAATGGCGATTGCAAAATTGTCGTCCTTGCTGCCGCTGCTGCTGAGCAACGCAACGCAGCGTTAAGAAATTACTTTACTTGGCCAGCGACATTTTGTGACGTAGAACCACCATCAACTCCTGCCACTCCCCCACCGCACTTAGCCATCCAAAGTTGACACAGTTTACTTTGTTGCCGCATTTATATAGCTTGGCTGGCAGCTTTTATGGCACTTTGGCTTTTGTCTTGAGCTCGAATCGAGTCTCGAGTTTGAGTTCGAGTTTGAGCCAAGTCAACGGAAATGGCGGCCGTCGTAATTCTCAATTTGCCAAGGCGACAATTTAATAGGTTTTCAGGTGTATGTGTGTGTGCGCAAGTGTTTTTTTCAAATTGAATTGAAATTGCAGAAAATTACATTAAAAATTAATTAAATTGATTGCAATGCACAGCCGGCAAGAACTGTCACAACCACGCAAAAGAGAAAGGGCGAAGGCCAACAAGCAAATAGGGAAATTAAATAAAAAGGACAGAAAACTTAAGGTAAGGGCTATTTTCTTTTATTAATTTATATTAATCCCGCTGACTTCATTAAAAAATATTTCATAACTTTTTGCTCGAATAATTTCTACAATTATTATTATTATCAAATTAATTACTAGAGTATCTGAACTTCGCCCTCTTTGTAGATAAATAAGTTTTGTTTGCATTTGCAATTTCATTTAATTGCTCGAGCCATAGCTTCCTACATTCGAGCTGCGTCTTTCGGCTTTGATTGCCTGACTTATGGCGCTCCCATTTAATTGGTTGCCTGCCACGTCAAAGACAGTCGAAATGAAGAAATATATTTGCCTACTCCCACTTGGCAATGTTGCAAATCAATTTGCTTTTGGGCAACTTTTGCTACCTGCAGCTAGCAGGATCTCTCTCTCTCGTTTGGTTTCCTTCTTTGCCCCATGTATGCACATGTTGTTTGTGTAAAACATAAGCGAAAAGTTTCGTTTACTTACATTGGCCCAAGAAGTTGTTCCTTGTGGCATTGAGGTATCAAACAAAAAACTATGGATTGCCAATCCAAATTTGAGCAACTCTCAATTGCATCGTTTTCTGTTGATGGTGTTGTTCTTGTTCTTGTTCTTATTCTTGTTGTTGGCAAAATATGTGAATTTCAATTGGAAAAGAACGCAAACAATTTGCAGCCAAGCGATTGCGGTCCAAGTTTTTCACACAAGTTTTTTTCATTTCTTGAATATCAGGTGCCTTAAGGCTATTAGAGCAAGTGTAAGGCTGAAAGTCTCTTGAACGTACAATTGACATCGACCACGATGAAGTGTGCGATTCTTTAAACGGAACATATCTCTTGAAAAGTTGGGCTGTACTTAAAAAAATGTTAACTATTTATTATCTAGCGTTATGCTATTACAGAGACAACACCGCGTACCTCAAAAACGTAAACATAACTTCTACAAAGGCTGACACCTTTGACAGAACAGCAAACCATAAAGCAAAAGGGATATCATTATTATGCGCCTGTCTGCGTCTACGTAAACAATGTATACGGCTAAACAAACAACGCAATGGCGTCGTAGACCAACAACAACAACCGAACAAGGTTGAGACCAAGGTCTTGGCTGTTGTCTCCCTTGTTCTCTCCTTGAACAAGCAACATTTTAATAGAGTTGATGTGTACATCGGCAATGTTGTTTACGTACCTTCAACAGAAACGTAATGCTTGTTGTTATTGTTGCTTTTGTTGCTGCAGCTGCTTTAATTGAATTTTAAAATAATTTTTTATCGCTTGTTTATCAGTGCATGTCTCCTTTGAGCTATATGACAATGTGTCCGTAAATTAAAATTGCATTACAAAATACAAAAAATAAATAAAAAAAAGGATTTATACATTTTCCATACATATGTGGAGTTTGCAACTGGCTGGCTGTGCATAATGGCAGATTTTTAATTGCCAGCCCAGAAAATGTCTCGGCATGGCCACGAAATTATCTTAATGAGCTGTAAAAATTGAAAACGAACCATCGAAAAATACACAAAAAAAATTAACCTCCCGAATCGAATAACAAAAAATATTGCGCATACGACACTTGAACCGTGACCTGCAACGTCAGCTAGTGAAAAGTCGCGACCTCGGCTTGTGGCTTGAACCAGGCGCATCATTTGTCTGAATGGGTTGTTTTAAAATAGGGTGGATCAAAATTTGGCAAAAAAAACTTTTAGCTATAAAAGTTAAAAAATAAATATTTAATAAATAAGTTTAAATATTGCTCAAGCTAAATTGATTTTAACGGAGGGCAGATCTTTTTCCTTTTTAGTTTATTGCTTGTTATTTCTGCATTCTGCATGTATTCTTTTAAGAGCCACCCTAAAATGCATGCAGTGGCTTTTGTTTTATGAGCCAGTCCTTGCGCTCTTGCATAGTTGCAGCCTTTCGACTTTTGGTCATTTCAATTGCTTGCTTGCTCACTTTTATTGAGCCTGACGTAGGCGGTGTGGAAAGAGCGAGAGCGAGAGGGAGAGAGAAGATGCAGATAAGGGATGGCCACAGCAACGCTTTATTTATGTGGCCATATAATATTGTAGGCAGCACCAAACGGCAGTCAGCCATATACATGCATATAAGCTGCTCTTGCTGCTGCTGCTCCACATAATTATGCGCATTTTTATACCCTGATCCCATTTAAAATGGGAAATAAGGGTGTAATGGTTTTGTGCAAAAGTATGTAACAGGCAGAAGGAAGCATCTCCGACCCCATAAAGTATATTCTTGATCAGCAACAACAGCCGAGTCGTCCGTCCGTCTGTCCGTCCGTCTGTCTGTATGAAAGCGTCGATCTCAGAGACTAAAAGAGCTAGAGACTCCAGATTTGGAACTAAGCTCGCCTAATCTCTAGGCAGTAAAAGTTTGTTTTCGATTTTCGATAACTCTTCCCGTTTCCGATATGCACATGGGATCGATAACAACAAAATCTTGAATTTGGAAAACTTCAAGACAGCATTTACAAGATTAAGCAAAATAAGTTAAGAAACACCGGATTTATGGTCAATATTGAAGTTGAGTGTGCAGTGTGCAGTATGCGCTATGCACACACACACACATACTTGCAGGCACTGACTTTACACGTAAATTATAGGGATCAGGGTATCGTCTAGTCGGGATTTCTCGACTAGAGCCTTCTTACTTGTTTGTAATTAAATATTCCTTGTAATGTGCATACGCGCACTCTGTCTGGCAAGCGCCAGCATACATTTATTATACTTCGGTCGCCCGCCTCTTTTGTTGTCAATTTTAAAGGTAATTGAAAACTACAATAAAGCGGTTTTTATAATTATAGCCACGGATCGAGCTGGATCGGAATTCACTTCAAATGTTTGGCGTTTTTTTTTTGGCTCAAAGTGCGTGAACCTCTCGCAGCTGAAGTTGGCACATAAAACTTTTAGCCAAAGCAAAGAACAACAAATTTTTGTTTTTCTCAATTTCCGGCTTAAGACAAACAAATGTACTCGCCCTGCAAGCACGCAAGCGGCGGCTTCACTCGCTTTGGCAACGGAAGTTGCTGCTGCTTGTTTAAAATAAAATAAAAAACATCTACAAAGATGTTCAAAAAAAAGAGAGAAGAGAACGTTAAGAAAAGCAGTGCAAATTTATATTTTTTTTTTATTTACACCGGATATTAATTTTATAGCAGACGGCAGCAAGGCGCAGAAAACTTGACAAACGCATTTGCGGGCTTTTGATCTTACCAATACACACAAACAAACAAACAAAACACACACACACGAGTTTTGTTAGAATAATTTCAGTTTCACGCTTCCGCCTGTCCAGCTTCCCTGATATGGGCGTGGCGTGTGTGGGAGACAGCTAATAACATAAACAACTTCCGCTACCGGAAGCGTGCAAGTGAGCGGCCATTTTGATATGCGCCTTATGCGACCTTTTGATATGCTAAAAGCAAATGTCTTGCTAGCCCAAACTCTTCACGTCCAAGACCAGGTGAGTTGTACCAGTTACCAGTTTTTTGTTGGCCCGCACTAGAAGTAACCCCAAACAACTGGGCGAAACGCATCGGTAAACACCTCAACCGACTTTTATGTACATTTTTTCTTTTATGTCTTGTCAGCATAAAAAATGCATGCACAACCCATCTAGAGGGAAGCAAACAAACAAGACGCCCCGTTGGTGTCAACCAACGCGCGCAGCGCACCCAAAGCTTTTGTGTGTGCACGCCTCCCCGCAGCCACAACTCACCTTGCCTTGCATGTCGCCCCTGCCTCTGCATGAGTCCCTATTTTATGCGCTTGACAGCAACGCAAATAAACAACAGGTTGATCTCGAAATTTATTTAGAAAACAGAACAAAAAAAAGAATCAGAAAGTCATCAAGTCGCAGAACAAATACGCTTCAAAGAGCAGATAGTTATCAAAAAAGAACCGAAAAAATATGCCAGTCTCACACTATATTAATATTGAAATAATATGGTTAAAAGTGTAAGTAACAACTTCCTTGCGATAAGTCAAATGTTGAATTGACAGGAAAATGTATTATGGGATTATATTTTTCATGCGAAACTGTTACAAAAATCTATTTACCCCATTTGTCTACCCTATAGGGTAAGAAGACTGCATCAAATGCATGTAATGCATTCAAGCTGCTTTTGTAAACAACGTTATTCTCTCTTTACCTCTTCTTCTTTTTTGCTATACACGTTTTTTTTTAGTTGCTGCTCTTGATTTTTTGTTTTATGTTGGGAATGGATGTTTTGCCCTTTGTGTTTGCTGTTGCAGTGCATCTCAGGATCGGCCCATGCTGCGTTTAATGTACTTATGAAAAACAGGAAGCTGCTGCCGGCAGCCCTCTCATCCTTTGCCGTTAGGCAAGCAAATGAAAAATGCACAAAGGTAACACAGCAACAGCACGGGCAGCAGCTGTTGGCGGACCCAGCACCCGAACGCTTGAAAGTATGCTATGAAAAATATGCTAAATTAAATTAATTACATCACAAATGTGGAAGAACCAGTTTATGCTTGCTGCATATGCAGTTCGCCAGTGGATTTTTTTTTACAGGCAAACAGATAAATAGCTAGTCTGTTAAGCAAAAATATGCGAGCGTTTTTCATACATTTCAAATGCAACAAAAAACACAAATCAACAAAGGGCAAAAGTTTTGAAATTTAATAAAAGTCAGCTATGGATAAAGTTTTCAAATTGGATTAAAAGCATAAAATGTCAACTGTGGATAACGTGTAAAACTATATTCATAAAAAGTGACACATACAAATAAGTACATAATTAAATTATGTAAACTTTACGTTGGAAATTCCAGCAGATATTTTGTTGGTCTTGATTACGTGAAAAACCTTTTAAAGGACCTTTTAGTATGGCAACTAATACATTTTATAAAAGGCTTATAATAAATAATTTCCGATCGATTTTGTTTATATAAGCTATTGAAATTGTTATTTGTTTAAAGTTCACCAATCAACCAATTATAAAATTGCAAAAAAAAGTTCTGCTCTGTTCAAATTACAATAGAGAAATTATCAGCACTATATATTTTGTAAGCAACCACAAAGTTTCAGCTTATTTTAAAATTTAATTAAGCTTAATTAAGTTTGACAGCGTTTACAAATAAACATACATTAAATTAAAGCCAAAAAAAAACACCAAACAAGCAACTTTTACGATATTAAATTAAATTAACTGCATGCATGAAACAAACAGAAAATAGAGTGGAAACAGTTGTAGAAAAAAAATTTGTATATATTAAATAACTTATTTATCATTTTACATCAATTTGTAAAATTTACTCATTAATTTAATTAAAACCAATTAAATGAAATTGTCACTGTCATTTGGGCATCGATTTTCACTCGCGCTCGAAGCCTGACGCTGGCTTTTGCCAAATGTGGTTTTCTGGTTTTCGCATTCCTCTGTCTCTCTCTCTCTCGCTCTACCTCTCCGTCTCTATCTCTTATGGTGTTTCTGCGTTTAACGATTTAACATGGAACCCGAATCTCACCGCCGCCTTGGCAATTACATATTTCACATTGTACAAATTGCAAACGACTGTTGTTGCGGTAATTTAATAACTGTACATTTAATGAAGCGACAGCTGATGCCTCATAAGCCACATACCCCCACAACCACCCCGTTGATGGGTATGTCAAGGCCTGCCAAGGTATTTTGTTCATTATTTATGACAATTCCCATTCCCATCTGATCACTGCCCGAGTCGCATTTGCACAAGTTATTATTGAAGCGAGAAAAAAAATTAACAAATTGAATTACATTACATTGACATGTCTCATGTTGCGCATACGCAGCGTGTGCTCATCGTACATGCTTTGAGCTTTCTGAAATTTGCACTTAATTAAAGTTTATTACATGCATGCGGTAGCCATTGTCCCAGTGCAAGCGTCCTCAGTCGCATGATTGTGCAGTGTAATGGATTTTAATGAAAATAAAAATGCGCTGGAGTTTAAAGGCAATCGATTCAAGAAAGGTTATGAAACTCGAGCAAATGTAATTATTAATTTGTTGTGCTACGCTGTGTCAAACGTAATTACCTCATGAATACCTCTGTTAATAAGTTGTGATAAATTTATTTGATAACTAAATAATGGTTTGAATAAACAACTAACCATAAGTTCTTACAGCCCATTCAGACGTTGCTAAATAACAACACAATGCAGCCTATGGCACTTAACAGGGCACAATCAATTAGCTTTTCATGCTCACAAGCCCTTGGACATGCATAAATTCGCCAGCATTTCGAAGCAGTCACTTAGGCGTATTCATATAAAATATTTCCAAAAGGAAAAATTGTTGTTGCCTTCCTGGTCAGTTGTTGAATTTGCTGTAGACGGTAAAATCAAAACTAATCAAAAGGCTCAAACGAATGTTGGATGGGGTCGATTCAAAAGGGAGTTCTGTGCAGGAAATTGGCGCAACAACAGCAAACAACATTTCCATTTGAACACATAAATTTTCGCAACAAATTCAATTTCCTCTTTGATTTTAGCAGCAAACGAGCAGCAACATCAGCGGCAATGGCAAATAAAATAAATAACTTTCCGGGCGCAACAGTTGCCTAACAAAACGGAAGCGGAAATGCAGCGTAGTGTGTGTGAGAGAGAGTGTGTAAGAACAAATAGCAAATAAGTGCAAAGCAACCAATTGATAAAGTAAAAAAACACTTGAAACTGCATGCAACGGCTTGCAACATGTTGTAACAAAGACCGATGAGTGTGTGTATATGTGTGTTGAAAACAACAACAACAACAACAGTAAGAGCAATAACAACGCGGCAACCACTTCATAAATAATTCATTTCCCGCCTCTGCTACGCTAACTTCAACCAGCCAGCCTCCTAGTTTCTCTTCTTTTTTTTGCTTTTACTTTGCTTGTTGGTTTTGTTTGTGCATTGGTTTTTTTTCGTGTTGTTTGGCATACGTGGCGTATGCGCAACATATGCAGTACGTTTGAGTAGAGAGCGAGAGGCGTTGCCGCAGACGCCAAACTAACGTGAAATAGACACGAACAAAGGCTTTTCATGCCTTTGCAAGCATAAAATTGCTTTTTTGCAACAAATATCCTGGCCAGGCAGGCAGGCAGGCAAGCAGGCAGGCACGCAAGCCACCAGGCAGGCCACCAGGCAGGCAGGCAGATGCCGAGAGTTCTTCTTCTACTTGACTTCTCTATTTCGTTTCGTCTCATTCTCGTTCTCGATCTGTGTCTGCGTGTCTTGTTTGTCTATGAGCCAGTTGTCCTCGCTGACTGCCTGGCTCTCTGCCTGGCTGGCTGGCTGACAGCATTTGCTCTATTTGTTTGCAATTGCATGCGTATTTGATTCAATTTCTGCAATTTATTTGCAATTTGGCGACGGGCGGCGCCCTCTTTGCTTTTTATCTCTTTGATGATTGAAAGCACACGTTTCATCAACACAACCAATATCACTTACCAACAGTAGTGGTATCAGGCAGCAGTATCAACAGTCTATTACATTTTATTTTTCGGTATCGTATGTTTCTGTGTTTGTTAAATGTTTGCCAGTTGCTCATTCAACATATTCATTGTTGTCCCATTGTTGTACAGTTGTCAGTTGTTCTCATCCGAAATGCATAAATTTAACACCTAGTAAGCAACATACAGAAACTAAGCTATTCACACACATTCAGTCAAACACGCAGACACACACACACACACACACACATGCACACATACTGAGTGTGCAACACCCAAACATCCGTTTCCGGCTGCATCCGCTTTTGGCGGTGCGTCGGCCATTTGTTTTGAAAGCGGCAACCGCTGCCGGAGCTTGCACCACTCTGCGCATATATTAAATGCCACTAAGGCAGAACACATTCTGCCAGCTGTATTATAATTAAATGCATTGCCCAACCCCAACCCCAACCCCAACCCCAACCCCCACCCCCTTAACACACAAGAAGGAAGTGCTTCAAAGGCGGCTAGCTAGCCTCAACAGTCTGAATGCATTAGACACAGCAACTAACCAACCGACTAGGGAAGCAAATGAGCAATAAGACACCACAGAACAACAACAACAACTGCAAGCAACTGGAAATTTTAGATATATAGCCTTAAGATAAGGTATGTGTTCAGCGAAAATGTTGCTAATAGTTTGGCACATAAATTCAAACGCTGTTAATTTAAATTGATTTATATTGCACTTCACAATGTGATTGGTAACTGGGTGCCGAATAAAGAAGATAACTTCTGTTTGCTGATTTAAGCTAAAGTTAATAATTTTAAAAGTCTTCAACTGATATAACATAATCTCAATTAAATAAATCATCATTTGCTTATAAATTATTCAATGCACTTTTTACCATATGCTGTTATTCAAATTACCTAATAGTTTAGTAATCTCTGGCTATAACATACGAGTTGGTCATTGATGCTGAACCCAAGCAGACGAAAATCGCTTAAGTGGAAGTGCAAGGCGCCATAGAAGCAATACATTTGACCGGAACTGGAGCGGCCTTAAAAGGGTAAGGGCCGACGATGAGTCGGATGGGTGCCATGGAGCCAGCAGACCAAGTACAGGAGACGCCACAACAAAAATGGGTAAACAAATGCCGAATGCCAACACCAAAAACAACAAAAACAAACAGCATGATAATAAAGGCATTCATTATTATTCCGATTGCTGTCTCTCTGGCGTGGATGCTGCCTGTGGCGGCTGTAACGACTGCTGCTGTTGTTGTTCTTGTTGTTGTTGTGTGCTTCTGTTTTTGTTGCAAGTGTGGCGCCAAAGAAGCGATTAAATGGAATTGTGTCACAAACAAAACTCAAAACTGCGCCAAAAACTCAAAATTTATTCATACCCGTACGTCTCTGCGTGTGTGCTTGTGTGTGTGTGTGTGTGTGGGGGGGGGGGGGGGGGGAGTTACAAGGATTTTAAGTTGCATTATTCCAGTATTTGTATAGTTTTTGGTCACTTAAATGCAAACGTTAAAATAATGCACCAACCAACATTTTGCAGCTTGACATTGCAATTCTCTTGCTCGTTCGTCAGTCAGAGTGTTTACTGTGTGTGTGTGTGCTGCAACGGCGCCTGCCTCCAGTAACTGACGCATAAATTGTTGCTACCCAATTACGAGCACTAACAATGGCCGCCCACACTCCCGGTCCCCTTCACTCCACTCTTTAACAAACTCTCGCAGTTTATTGCGCCCGACTGAGAGACATCTCTGGCGAGCATTGGGCATTGTCTCTAAGCTGTTGTTGTTGCCAATTTTAGGCCAAAATGTTATCATGTCAGTCGCAGTCGTTCGTCGACTGCCTGCAACAACAGGAACAACAACAGCAACACTGCAGTAAAGTCCACTCCAAATCCTTCATTGTTCGCCCACGATTTGGGTGCGAATTTGCGTAAATATAATTTATTTACGCACTAGCACGGTCCTCGGCTTTTAACTCTCAGAGACTGGGTCCTTTAACATACAGCACAGCATACAGCCCTGATTACATAAGCCTAACACACATACACACATACACACACACACACTCATACAAAATGTTTTCTGGGTGTGGGCGTGACATTTAAGGCTTTAAAAATGGTCGGCCACTGTCAGACCAGAAGCCAAAACGTTTAATTAGAATGCGGACGCTTTTGCTAGCTGTCTCAAATATACTGCACAAAATGGCATATGGCCTAGCAAAGGGTTTGTCAGTCTTGCCACTGCCACTTGCCCACACGCCTCTCGCCTCTCTTTATCGTATAGTAGTTGTCTCTGTTTGTTAGCATGCAGTTGACTTGAATTTCATTTTGCATCACAATAATGAGAAATTCAAGGAAAACTAGTTCAATAGAGATCAATCAAGCAACATTTTTCACAGAAATTTTAATTTGAACAACCACAGCAATAGATTTCTTCTTAATCAGTGCAAAAAAGTTGAGGTTATTAACGAAAAATACCGAGAATATAGTTTCCTGACAATTGAAATAAAACACATAAAAAATAAAGCTTTCAGCTTATTATATAAGTTTCTCAATAAAAAGAAATATAAAATATTAGCAAACAATATGTTCGAAAGAAATTCAATTAATTTCTCAGTAAGAATGCGTTTCCAACGCACAAATAAATAAAAAACGCCCATAACAATTTCGTCTATCAACCAAATTAAAAATCTTTCAGCGATATCAACCGAAATGATCTTTTTAAAGCACTCCATCAATAATTGGGCAATGTTATCATAGAGCTGCGGCTCATAATTGGAAATTCATAATACGCAAATCGTCTCAACACTCAACAACGCAACTTCAATCAAAAAGCAACCACAACAACAACAAAAATCAAAGCCACAAACACAAAACACATCAGCGATGGAAGTAAAGTCCACATGGGGTATAAAATACGAGTATGTATGTATCCTTTGCTGGCAGCGGCAGGGTTGGGCACTTCATGGCTTATACGAAATGGGAGAGGATGGGAGACGCCACCACGGACACCGGCAAGGATGTGCCAATTGGCAATTGCAATTGCAAAAGCATTTCCTTTCCACGTGTATTAACATAATCAAATTGGATTTGTGCACAGGATAATGATGAGCTTCATTATTGGTTGGGTTGTGTTGTTGTGTTTCGCGTTGCGTTGCGCAGTTTTAATACTCTGTAATATAAACATTGAATTCAAAAGGGTATTTTTAGATAAGCTTCAAATAGTTGTGTGTATAACAGAGGAAAAGAATTTAAATCACAATATAAAAGAGTTTTGTTAAATATTTTAAATCGTTGAAAATTCTAGACAGTATTTAAAATCATGTCACATTGATATCTTTTTAACCTTTTCCAGACTATCGTATAGTCAACCTCGATTCACTTAGTTACTATTGTTGTTGAACTGCACATGTGTGTGTGTGTGTGAGGTTTTGAGAGGAACTTCGCTCATGGCCTTTTTATTTTGTCGCCATCGTTGTTGCTGCCGTTGCTGCTGCTGTTGTCGTTCATGTCAGCGTTGTTGCTTATTATAAATTATAATGAATTTGCTGCTGCCAGCCACTTGTTGTCAGCGGCAACCATTCAACCCTGCCTGGCCCTGCGATGCCCCGCTCCGTCCTGTACCGTCCAGCCCCTTTCTGCAACTGCTGCTCATTCCGCTGGAAAATTAACGCACATGAAGTCGCTTCACTGGCTGCCGAGCTGTTTGGCTGGCTGTATGGCAAAATCGAAGCACTTGCCTTAACATTTTGTTGTTACCTGTCAGATAGCTTATAAACCTGTCTCGGCATGTGTCGCCAGTACCCAACTCCCAGTAATCAGTTTCCGATTAAGCCATGACTCGTTTTTCGGATTCGTTATACTTGCCTTTGGGGCCAAAAAAAATTTTGCGCTTATTATGTAAATTTCTTGCATTTCGCCCACTTTCTCCCCCACTCTCTTGCTCTTTCCGAAAATGATGGCCGCGAGCGGGCTGTCAGCGTCTACAATTAAAATTTAAATCAAATACGAAGAGCACAGTTTTTAGCGCAGCGCTTTCCTTCTAATTTAATTCAGTCAACAATGAAGCCAGCCAGGCAATTTGGCTAACTCTTAGCCCTGCGGCCATAATAGCACTTCCACTTGGAGTCGCGTTTATTTTCGTTCTTTCTTTTCGTCTTTCACTCCGCAAC
The DNA here is from genome assembly GCA_035044465.1 of Scaptomyza tumidula. Lineage (NCBI taxonomy): Eukaryota > Metazoa > Arthropoda > Insecta > Diptera > Drosophilidae > Scaptomyza > Scaptomyza tumidula. The sequence continues at coordinate 27,942 of JAWNNW010001052.1, forward strand.
AATTAACTAGCAATTTTCAAATAAGCGTTTTTTCTCTCATAATTGAGCTGCACCCAAACTCTGGGCTGCAATGTAATGAAAAGAGCTGCAGAAAAGAATAACCGCTGAAAAGGATTTTCAATTGGCATCGTTGTCGTCATCGTTTGGCAGCCGCAGCTGCATTATTATTATCATTATCATAGTCATAATGATTGCCTTCATCAGCTGCCACATTATCGTTGGCATAACGCGCTGGCTCTGCCTGCTGTTAGTTTTTTTTTTTTTCGTGTGGCTGCAGCAAGTTGCAGCAGCAGCAAAAACTTACTTTGCCACTTGCCTTTGTCGACAGAGACAACCCATTGAAGAGACAGAAAAAGAGTGAGAGAGGCAGAGAGAGCATAGGGAAGAAGACAAAGAATGATTGCAATTGTTGCTTAAGCCAAAGTCAAGTACTCAGATGCTAGGTGAGCTAAGTAGTTGGCTTGCTTTGAGCTCTTGGCCAAGTCCTTGCCAAAGGGCTTTTTGTTATTGCAGTTACTTTAGTTTCATATTTTTTTATTTATATATAGAAATTGCCGTAGAATGATTATGATTGCATCTAAATGATTGTCTGTGGGCTGCATTAGGAGACTTTCATTGTAATTGGCATCATGTTTTATATATATTTACAAAAATTATTTAAAACCTCTTTATGAAGATTGATTATATCTTTGCTTTGCTTTTCATTCTTAAACTTATTTAAACATCTTTAATCCACAAGCATTTAAAAGCACTCCACAAATGTTCACATTGGCCAATTTGTATGAAACCCGGCAATAAGCTGAAATTGGCAAGGCCTAAGCACAGTTTAAGTCAAACTCAACGGCTCTTTAAATGCACCAATTTCGGACATCTTAGCAAAGGAGCAGGATATGCGGCACAGATCACATCAAACCGCAAGACACACACACACCAACACACACACTTGCATGCATTTGAAGCATTTACGGTTATTTGTCCCATGGGCGCAGCATTGCCAGATGCCCCGAAAAAAGCAAACCAAACCGAAACAAGCGAAAACCCAGGCAATGTGTGGGTAACTGCCAACACTTTAAGGCCGATAAAACTCGAGTGCAAAAGGGGCAAAAAAAAAAAGGAATAATATATATATGTGTGTTTTGGGTGGCTGTTGAGTCAGATACTTGAGGTAAGATATTAAAAATACATGAGGATGTAGAAAAGGAACTTTGGAGTGGGATTTACGGAGGAGCTATGTCTGCCTTTGGCTGGCCTGTCTACTTGAGTTACAAGTGGCTTATTTACCTTACGATAAGTGCAGCCTGGAGTGCCATGACTGCCAACGAGACTCCGATTCACACACTTACAAAGAGACACACACACACACACACTAAGACAGCTAGCTGGCGTAATCATATTAATAATTATTTCTTATAACGCAAGGCCAAAAGGTTAAACATAACGACACTCCCGAGCCTAATCAACTTGAATATGTGCCAGTGTGTGTGCGTGTGTGTGTGAGTGTTATCGCTGAGTAGTTCTTTGTTGGATGTTTGATTCTTGGCTGATATTTAAATGAAGTACATGCGTAAGTAATTGCTTATGTTGTCATTACAAGCAAATCTAAACTCTGCTCGCTCTACAGCAGATATCAGCATACAGCATCGCAATCATTCAATATCACCGTCAATATGTCATATTAGCCAGAAGGAGGTGGCAACCATATATGGTCAGATTTCAAGCCCTCGTTTGGTTGCCATCTGATTAAGTTTCAGTCTGCGGGCGCAGCCTATAAATCAGGTGAAATTTTCAATAAAATCATCATGCTGACGAGAACATGTTTCCTCTCGCTCGTTGTTGTTGTCGTTAGCGGTGGCTGTGTGGTGTGGCATCTGCCATTTATGATTTATGTGCGTAGCGCAATAACATCCAACAAACAATGACACCAAAGCTGCTGCGAGCGCTAGCCTACACACAAATATGACATTGTGCAGAAATTACAAGTACTGGCAACGTTACGTATGCGTCATATTAATGAATGACCTTTTGAATTTTATGCGCTTATGTAAAATTAAAGGTTTCGATTCAATTAAAATGCCCAGAGCAGCTATTAATTGACTTATTAAGAGAGAGTAGAAGGGAGGCAATTGTCTATTATGAAAAGGTAACAGCAATAAAGGCCTAAGTTTTTAGAGGATACAAAATAATTTTCCAAAACCTTAAACAAAAGTTAAGCTATAACATTTAGCTACGAAGTAATTAACAGCTTTCTCGAATGATAAAGCAAAAGATGTTTTTTGTTAAATTTTCTTTGACTCTTAAGAGATATTGTAACCATTGGTTAATTTTCACCCGCTTTATGTGAACTTAGTTTATTATACCCTGATCCCATTAAAAATGGGAAAAAAGGGTATAATGAAGTTGTGCAAAAGTATGTAACAGGCAGAAGGAAGCATCTCCGACCCTATAAAGTATATATATTCTTGATCAGCATCAACAGTCGAGTCGATATAGCCATGTCCGTCTGTCCGTCTGTCCGTCTGTATGTATGAGCCAACCGATCTCAGAGACTATAAGAGCTAGAGACTCCAGATTTGGAACTTAAGCTCGCCTAATCCCTAGGCAGTACAAGTTTTTTTCCGATTTTCGATAATTCTTCCCGTTTCCGATATACACATGGGATCGATAACAACAAAATCTTGAATTTGGAAAACTTTGAGATGCAATTTGAATTATAAAACAAAATAATGATAATCTGTGAAAATTTTATTGAAATCGGATAATAAACACCGGAGATATGGGACATTGAAGTTGTGTATGCAGTATGCAGTATGCGCGTACACACACAAACACATACTTGCAAGCACTGACTGTACGCGTAAAGTATAGGGATCAGGGTATCGTCTAGTCGGGATTTCTCGACTAGAGCCTTCTTACTTGTTTTATCTGTGCTTTACTAAGAACTTGCGTGTGAACTGTACCATATGCTGCTGCCCGGCTCAAAGTCAAAGCAAACGCAAAGCTCTTTTGATTTCAAAGAATAAATTATTATAAAGCAGCCAAAAGGGTTTTCTCTTCTACTGATTCTCACCAAACACAAACATAAGCAGTCGAAAACGTTTGCTGTGTTGTATACATAGATACATACGTACCCATAAGTCGCTTGTGCAACGCCGCCTAGCAACTGCCTCCTTTCCCGGGTATTACGTATACGCAAATTATTTACTTTACGCGTTACACACAGCTACTTTTTTTTCTATCTTGCACACTGGTTTTATTTTCTTCTTTTGGTGTCGTTTTTTTCCTGTCATTTAACAACAAATTAATGAGATTTTTATGAAACGTCGAGACATCAAAGAATTCTGTGATATTATTCACTGTGCATCAAATTAAGCTGGCTTATTACGATGCCACCAAAAACTACAGCGCAAAAAACCATTGGACATACTTATGTATATCATTACACAGTAACATCCCTCTGTACTTTTGTATGTAGGTTGATGGGCATACGTATAAAGATACTTGTATGTGCATAAGTACTTTGACATGATACATATGTTAATATACATGGATAAGTTGATCGAAAGGCAGTCAAGGGTATACTGAAAATGTGAATACAAATGTAACAACAAAAAGTTAGGTGGCAGCAGTATATTCTGATTAAAAATTATAATACTTTCATAAATGTTATACCTCACCTGATCAATATATCGATCAATCTGACATTCTTTTTAAGCAAGTTTGAGAAGGGTTTTTTAGAGTTTTCACTTGTAATTATTGTTTAGTAAAATCAATTTAAAACTTCACATTTCAGTATGTGAGAACTTTAAAAACTTTTGATTTGCTTATGCGTTTTGATTTTTTAGTGTATTAACACTTCGGTGTTTTATCGTGCTTAACGCTCTTTGATACTTGTTATTGCGTTTTTTTTTTTTTGTTTAATGCTGGATGTCGTTGCTGTGGCGCTATTACGTATTATCCTCAATTAGCGCGCTTATTGTTTGCCTCTGAGAGTCGCTTGCCAAAGCTCTTCTCTCTGTCTTTCCATCTCGCTTGCTCTTTATTAAACTCCGTGTGTGGGTGTGATTGTGCCCAATTATGCCTCTTTGCTTTCAATTGGCAGCCAGCTTAGGTTTAAGCGCCTAAAGTTGGCGTTACGCTTTGCTTGCGAAAAATGCAAACTTTACAATTTATACAGTCAGACAGAAATATTCAGAGGGCTACTAACCACAAACCAAAGCTGCTTCCAGCTATATCCGTCTCTCATTCATTATAACCCTCTCTCTCTCTCTCCCTCTTGCTGCTTCTTTATCTCACACTTGCATGTTGGTTGCTTTCCCTACGTCAGCGTACGGTCCTGTTGTTGTTTTTATTTGTTATGCATTTTGCCCGGAAATTGAAGATAATAAGCATATTGTTGTGCGAAAACAATGGCGCTGCTAATGATGTGCATTTGTATGGGTTCATCTCCTGCATATGTCGACTATACATTGTATGTGTTTGTGTGTGTATGCGTGTGTGAGTGCGCGTGTGTTTATAACTGCGCACGTAGCAAGCTATGTGGATGAAGCTTATGTTGAGAGCCAGCTCTTAAGGCATTACCCAAAGCCCTTACGTTATAGTTCAACGCATAAAGCCCACTGCTGCCTGCATTGATCTCATCATCAAAATTTGAGTGCAATATAAGTGATTTTAGCAACTTTCATTTCCATTGTTTGTTAAGTCATTATCGAAAAATTCAAATGCATTTTGTAAGTAAACAAATATTTAAATCATATTAGGCACAACTTGTTCTCTGTTGTACAACCATTCATATCTAGTTCAATGTTAATAAAAGTTAATGTTCATAGGCTGAATTTAACTTATTGATATGAGAATCATAATCTTTTACATTATTTTAAATTAAAAACCTCTTTGAATAAATCCGCTTATTTGCAATTATTGCTTTTGCAACTCAACACCCAAAAGTCAATGCAGCAATAAGCAGCCAACCAAAACAAAACCCGAGCCAGGCCACACACTCAAAAGGAGGTTGGGTAAAAGTGTGATTCGAGAATGTTTGCCAACCAGTTGCATTGCCTGACATCGTAAAACCTAAAAGAACGCCTTTTTTGGCTGGCTGCCAGGTCAGTCGGGACGTTTTTTGAATGTGGTAGGCGTTTCTAGCAACAAGCAGTAATAAAAACAAAAATACTGCAAAAACTCAAGTCTTAACAGGCACTAAGCATGCGCCCCAAAAAGGTGGGCTATGAATTTTATTGCCTGTTTTGCATTAACTCGCAGCAGTTCTAAGGGCTTAGGCAAAGTGCATTACAACTGCAGCGACGAGGCCAAAAAACAATGCAAAAAGTAAAGAACACACGGCCAACTAATTGAATTAAAAGTAAATGCAACTTTTATCCTAAGCAATTAAGTCCAGGCAGGAAGGCAGGCTGGCAGGCAACAAGGTGCAAGAGAGAGGCAGAGGGAGTGCGAGTCTTTGGTTGAAACAAACATCAAGCCATAGAAATTCATTTTCATTTTCATTTCTATTTCATTACAATTTCATTTAAGTGAAGCTTAAAAGCGCACCAAATGGCTGCCAGCCGTGGCAATTATTTTTGTAGATTTTTGTTTCTCCGACAAACAATGGAACAAGAATAAGCCAAAAGCACCTGTAAAACAATGGCCGATGTAAGACAACAGGCAAACGGCAAAAACAGCTACAGCAACATCAACAGGGCAAATAGAAATGAGGCGTGCCTCGAGATTGAAAAATAAGTTAATAGCAATAGCCTGATGTTGCCTCCTTTCCACCTTTCTTTCTCTCTCTCTCTCTCTCACTCTCTCTCTCTCGTCTTATTCGATTTCTAAGGCATGCACTGTGTTGGACAGGGCAAATAAAAGGAATTTTCCAGTTTTCACAAAACGTTCGTTTCTTTATGGTTTTTTTGTTTGATAACGTAAACAAAATCAAGTTGTGGGCGGACGAGTATTCAGTGTGTGGACCATGTGTAGAACGCTTAAGTGAAGTAATTAATTAGCTAAACACACACACACACGTAGATAAAAAAGACGTTGGTAGGGGGGAGGCAGAAAGCGGGAGAAAGTTACATAAGACATACGATATTCAGCTGCGTGGCACCATAAATATCGAGTCAAACGTGTGGAATATTCAATATTTTATTAATTCTGTTTTAACAGCGAGCGTGCCAATTGGCAGTCAGTTCTGGCCAAGTTAACTGCCAACGCCAATTGGCAATTACTGTTGCCAGCCACAGCAGCAAAAAGTAAACGCATCGACTTAAGTCTCATGTGGCATTCACATTTTTAATTGTCTGGATCTCCAACTCATGCCACTCCCTCTTTCACGTTGGCCATCAATTTGTGCGCGACTTTGGGTCATAAAATTTCAATTGCTTTTTAATTTGCATAGACTTAAGTTGCGCTGAGGCTTACCTATACAACAGCAACAAATATATTACGAACAGCAGCAGCGTCGCTCCACTAATTACAATTTGTTAATGAATAGGCAGCAGGTACTTACCTGTAACGACATCAAACAAGACAGAGAAAAGTTATAAGAAAGAGTGAGTGAGAGGAAAAGTAGCAAAGTTATTCTGTTAGCATAAAATGTACATCCATTTTAGTGTTGGAAACTTTAATAATAATGCTCGTTATATATAAAATTGCTGGTAATCTGTTGATGCAGAAATATTGATTACTCTCAGGCTGAAAACTTTTAAAATGAGTTTGGTAGTTAATAATTCTGAAAATTCTCTTAAGGATTAATTTTTATGTTGTATAAAACAATTTTCTGTTCTACTTAGATTGCTTCTGAGAATTTTGAGTGTAGCAATTAATATTGTAAAACAATTGTTTTCTGTTCCTTTTGTTTCGGAATAATGTCTGTAAGCCCGATTAAGCTTATATTCAATATTTTAAGTTTTACAACGACCAATTTATTATTACTCAGTGAATTTCATAATAATATAAAGGTTTTTTTCTTGCTGAATTTATATCACTGTTTATCAATAAATAACTTTGGCTTAGCTCATTGAATTGGCAACTAATTGAGGGCCGATTATACGCTGCATTAGTCAGACTCAAAAAACACGCATACAAACTTACGCATGAGTGTAAGCAGATGAAAAAAAAGCAAAATAAATAAAGATGAGTAAAAAGTTGTAGTTAATTTTGGGGCATGTGTGGTATACGTACGTGGCAAGGAAGCGATAGACACTCATAAACCCAATCATATCACCACTTGCCTGCTTAATGTGCCATGCAGTAAATTTTCCGCACAGCGCAAAAACCGCAGTGCGAAAAAATTGTTGTAACACCACAGACCCCAAAAGCACCCTCCCCTCCACCCATTGATTCTGCGTGCGTGTTTTGCATGCATGCATCGACAAGCAACCAAAAACAAAAACAACAACTGCAACTGCAACAACAAGAGGTAGTCGTAGGCGGCTGCACAAAGCGTTGCAATTAACGTTGCAGCAGCTCAGTCGAGCAGCAACCGCAGTGGCAACCATTGGCATTGGCTTAATTTCCATGCAACACTCTTTCGACTCGACTCAACTCAACTGGACTCGGCTGTTGGTGCATCTGTAGCTGCTGGTCGAGCTGTTTATCTTGTGTGTGTGTGTTGAGTTTTTGGGTCGCGCCAAATTGAAAATACGCATATAACGCATACGCCATGTGGTCTGCAATAAAACATAACAACAATGGGAATGGTAAACTGTGAGTGCTGAAAAACAATAAGCGGCATTGATTGCACGCTCTCTATCTCTCCCACTTAGTTGCTCGTTGGTAATTTTAATGCTCGGCACGCACAAATGCACTTGACTTTTGTTTCATAAACAACAACAACAGCCACCACGTTGATCAACTATAAGCATAGTAGAGACAGGAGAGAGCTAATTAATTAAGTGAAGTCTGTCAGATATGAAACTGCTGCAGCTTTAATTAAAAAAACTCTTGCTTTAATAGAATTCTCATATTTTTTCCCATCAAGAAATAATTGAAGTTTTTGGATGGCGATTACTAAACCGCTTAGCAAAACTATTTGCAGCAATTACTTTCGCATTAAAACTCAATCAGACACACACTGAAGCTAAACTATGCAGCAAGCTGCAACTTTATATGCTAAAGATCAAGAGGCATTTCATGAAATTCACAAATTATTGCTTGCAAAAATATTCAACGCACACACTCACTACACAAGTAGTTCACAGTCGAGTGTTCGACAACTCAACCAGACACAAGTGGCAAAAGTTATTGGGACAGAAGGAAGGGGGATGAGGGAGATTTGGGTTCTAGCTGGCAACCAATAACGTTTTCGTATCCGTACGTATCATATTAATATGTTGAAAATGATTCAACTTTTGTTAAAAATAATATGCAAAATGAGTTGGCAAAATAGTTAAGCAGCTTTCTGCTTGGATGCTTATTCGGCTAAATCATGTGTGTGCGATGTTATGTTCGTGCATGTGGCTGGCATGGGATTTAGTTTGTGGGTTGGACCAGAGTGCTGAGTGGTGCTTATGTGCAGCTAATGCGCATATTGTACGGATAATATTAGTTGTAGAAACAAGGAATTGTTAGCATACACTAAAAGAAAAAATCTGTTACTTATACATAAAAGACTTGGTAAGCAAAAAATCAAATGAAAGAAAAAGAACATAAGTAGTGGCTGAAACTATAAATAAGTCTAAGACTTAGATTTTCACATAATTTTGATTGAAACAGGTTTTAAAGGTTCTTCCTTACCATTTCTATCAGGTAAAAGCTAAAGCTTCTTGAGAATTATAGCGCCTTCTCTTTCCATATGTTTGCTTTACACTTTGCATTTTCGGATCTAAGTTTTACATCCCTTAGCACTCTCTAATGAAAAATTCAACATGCTCATGCAGTTGGCCAAATCCTTTTTGCAAATAACACATGCGAAGGCCAAACCAGTTCATGGGCTTGGCTAACCTAGGTAGATCATCGCTCATGACTGATGTTCTCATAAGATTCCCGTTGCTGTTGCCTTGGATCTCACTTCAATTTAGGTGGGCACTCCTAGTAACTACAGCATTTCAATTGTTAAGCCGCAAAAAAGTAAGTTTGCTACTGACTAGTTGAAAACTTCTGCACAATGCAGCTGCACAGCACTAGGCAAATATTTGGCCATCGAGTTTTGCACTTGCAGCTGCCTGCCCAACGGCAGCTAAGCGTTCAAAGTCCAGGCCAAGTTATTCTGAACAGAGGCACAAATGCAGACCGCAGGCGGCTTGAAAAAAGGGGGAAACGAGTAAAGAGAGCGACTGTGGGTGTAAGTGGTGCAGCTTGTAAAGTTAATGCTGTGGCAACTGCACCACAAAACATTTCACTTGGCTTTTGTTATTAAAAAATACCTAAAATTACAAAAGATAAATATTAATAACAAGCCGTAGCCGCAGTTGCTTACTTCCGTTGATGATGACGTTGTTGTTGTTCTTCTTTCTACCTGAGCTATGGTATTTTTATAATTTGCCTGCCTCTCAATTCCTTGCAGCAGCAGCAACTCAAACAATTTGCGGTTTTCATTAACTGAACTTTTTTTTAAACGCCGTTTGCAACACGCCCTTTAGAGAGTTTATTATATGAAATAACTTTCCAAGCGGCATGCCAAGATAGCTGTCATTAAATGCAGCAGGAGCAGCGGCAGCAGCACCAAAGATTCTTACGCCCTTTTGTTCTTTTCATGCTGTCTTTGTCTGTTGAGCATTTGAATAAACCTGCGACTTATTTGATGCATGTTGTCAAAAATTACAATTACAAAAAAAAAAAAATAAGAGAAAAAATGTCAGCAAGGCAGGTCGAGCTTCTGGCAGTGCGTTTAATAGTTTCCATTTTGTTGAACGGCGTTTCGGTGCACTGCGGCTTTGACGTTGCCACTTCCGTTTCCGCTTGAATTATCACGCAGCAGGCGGGTGGCCATGCAAAATTGCATTAACTGTGCAAAAGACGACCCAACACCCCAACACAAAACCAGCTTCTTGTGTCTGCGTTTAATATGCAACTTTTCAGCACACGTACACGAACTGAGCTTGTGTGTTGTGCCTGTGCCTGCTGCCCGCTGCCTGTCTTGCGTCATTTTGAAATATTTGTGGCATCAAATGCAGTCGTCAACTTGATTAAATGTCATGCAAAAAGCAACAGAAGCACACAAGAACCAAGGGATAAAAGGAGCTAAAACTCGCTTGCTAGAAATTGCAACGCGTTTGTATAGAATGAATGTAGCAACAGCAACTACAGCACGCGGTAAAGCGACTGTCATGCTAAGATTGTTGAAAAAGAGAAAAAGAAATCAAAAATCATTGACGTTCGGATTTGCAACTGAGAATTTACTTTATGGATTGAAGCTTTTGTCGAAATTCTTAGGTAGATTTTAAGAAGCGAAGCAGGCTTAATGAAAATTTAAGTAACATGTTTTCGAGGAGTCGAAGTTCCAAGCAACCGAAAGTGTTCATTTTCTTTAAACTGCAAATAGAATATCACTTTTGAATCTTGAAGAAAATCTTTAGCTTAATATTGAATTAAATATATATTTAATTTATGTTAAGTTTTAAGATTATCCTAAGTCAGCCGCAAGATCTACAGCACATCCTTTGGTACACCTTCCACAGGCACAAGCATTTGTCAACGTTGGCTCCGAGTAAGCTCGAGCTGCTTTTCAAATGCAAACATTTGCATAAGATATGCAAATTTGCATAGTTTATGCCCCAAACACACTCACAAAATTGTTAGTTGGGACATTTGAAACTTGGCTCGAAAAATGATTTAAATGAATTTAAATTTTTGTTGAATTATGCTAAATAAAAGAAACCTGCAAGAGGTGAACGATGGCTGTAAATTTATTAAATTTATTTAAGCACAAGCCTTTGCACTGAATATTACCCATACGCAACATTGATAGAACAGACAAAGTCATCAAAGTCTAGACTCTGTAAAATTATCATGACTTCAATTTCTTTTGAAAATCGTTAACAATTCTTTGCAGATGTGTGTTTGTAAATTAAATCTATTTGTTTGCAATTCCTTAGCCTGGTCTCCTTCACTCATTTGGCGAACACAAAAATATGCAGCAATTTTCAGCCAAGCCAAGTGACTACTTCACCCTCAGTAGCCCCCTAGATTCTCAACCTTGTGCATTTGATTGAAAATTCGTATATCTGTATATACCAAAGTTTAGATGTATGTACTAGGATATAGGGCGAGTGGAAAATCTAAAATCAAATCAAATCAATTTACACAAATGTTACTTGACAGCCACTGCCAGCCACAGCAGTCAGTTAGTCAGTTAGTCAGTCAGTCAGTGAATCAGTTCGTCCATCAGCGCATCCTCTGACTTTGACGTCGCTTCGATCTCTCTTCCGCCCTCTAGTGCCTCAGTCCCTCCACTAAACTGCCAGCTTTGATTGATCGAATTTAAATTTTTGTGGCACATTTCAGCCGTGCTACATAATAAATGTAAATCGCTGACGGCCTGTCTTTAATTATGTCATTCTTTAGCTTGTCTAAGGTTGTGAGTGGTTTTTTCTTGAATAGAGAATGTGTTGAGGCACTCACAAACAATATAACAAAGTAAAGGGGGTGTTTTTTAGATTGAATATTGTCAGTATCAAAAGGAAAAATAGAAACATTTGTAAAACCGTAAAGGTCTTAAACAAAAAATTACTCTCCAATTGGTTGTACGAAAGTTTTTGTTCTTGTTATAGTGCTTGTGCTACCACCAACTACAGCACTTGGCTGCTGAAGAGTAGAGGCAACTTAAAAAGTTTTCCTAAAACCAGTCAGTCACACATACACGCGCACACTCAAAGGGCAACAAGCCGCAAAAATGTTTGAAATTTTACAAATTGCAATTTTATTGAGAGGCCAAAGCAGCCAAAAATGAAGCAAAAGTTGTGACTCTATTTGAATCCCTCTTTCATTCTGTGTATGTGTGTGTGTGTGTGTGTGTGTGTGTGTGTGGGCACAACCAACCAAACATAATTAGCTAAAGAATTTTCTCATCAAATGTGCAAAATACTACATCAGCAACAACAACAAATGGATAATAGTAGATGGCAAAAGGAGGCAATAAAAGTCATGTTTAATGCGTAGACAACCTAAAAGCGTTGAGTGAAACTTGAAAACGAATACCGAAAAGTTACCCGAAAATATAAGAGAAATGCTGGAAAAAAAAAGAAAGCAAACAATTTTTTTTTTTCGTTTCTTTCTATGATTTCAAAAAAGTTGTTAACTTTATTAAAATTCTGTGCTCAGCTAAAAAGTTGGCTAAAGCCCAGTCGAGCATAGAATTACTATGAAATACTTTTGCCAAAGCAACCGACGATGCCCATAAATTGACAATTTAAGTTCGTTGAGTGGCGAACGAGTCAAGTAACTAAAAAATGCAGAAAACAGAATAAAGAAATCGCAAGAAATGAAAACATGATGGCAAGCAAAAACGCGCATCAATGAAGCATAAATACATAATGCCAAAGGCAAGTCTAACTAATAAATGTTTGAGCCGTTGCAACAAAACCAGTTGGGGCCAGTTGACCCAAACAGTGTTGCCAACACAGCTTGAATTCTGCGAAAAAAATATACGGCTTAAGATAAAATGCGTTTTCCGCTTCAAAGTCCAAACTAGCTTGTCTGCTTTGTGAAAGTTGGCAACACTGGCACTCAGCTTGGCTCTTATGACTAGCATTGTAAAAGCTCTGGACCATCATCGTTACACGCTAAATTACTCGCCAAATTGCGCACGGTTTGCCGTATTGATTTGAAAAATCCGAGAAAAAAATACCTAAGTATTCTCCAGTCAGAGCAATTCCTAAACGTAACGCAAAGAAGTATCCATAAGTCACTCCAACTGTTGTTGTTGTTGTTGTTGCACTTTTGCAATAAACAAATCAAATATTTCATTCATATTTTCACGCACAACTGCATCTGCTGCCAAAGAAGCATGAATAAATGTTTGTTGCATACGTCAAGGGGCATCAAAGAAAAATCATAAAGCTCGATAGGTGTAGTTGCAAATCGCTCACGTATTTAACAAAATATGCATAGTTAAAGCTCAATGCCTGCCAATTTGTATTGGCATTTTTCAATCTTTAGCATTTTCATGTAAGACTTCACTTCGAGGCACACAACTCTCATAAATTCATCAGCAATCGCCAAACGGCAACCGAATAACCATAGAGCAAGAATGGGCGGTAGTTTCGTAGTGGGAGCTCTGTTATACGGCTCAATGACTTGCAGATTTATTGGGCTGCGGATTTGGATTTGAAAAATGCTTGTTGCAAATCAAAGACAACCAAGCAAAAAGCTTCTACGAAAGATTCATGAAAATCTCTCGATCCAAATCATGTTAAGCATTTCATGCATGGATGACATGATATAAGCTTCTTCCTGTTAGGGTGTTATATTTTAAAAAAAAAAAACAAAAAACTCCCATCAAATTTCGTTTTTTGAAAAAACAACATATATTTTGTTGTAAAAACTATTTATTAACGCATTTGGTTGAAAAAAAACGCGTAAAAAAACTATTTGCATTCATTTCCATTATTAAATGAGAGCGAATGGTTTCTGTGGCTCGTTTCACCGAGAGATTAGCAAAAACATAGTTAGACGGGCGGCAAGCCATCAATGCCACATAATTAAAATCTCAACTTTATCAGCAGATTCAAGCAACAGCAACAAAAATGAAAAAACGTATAACATAAGCGAATTGGCTGTGCAAAACATGCCCAACGCTGTGGCAAACAACTGAAAAACAAGGTAAATAAAGGTACAAATTATGAAGCACTTCATATTGCCGGTCGCAGAACAAGAGAACAAACTCAAACCCAAAGTCCGGGGGTGTGCGGGCAATCAACACAAAACGACCTCGTCAACAACTCAGCTCAAGAGCAAAAATATCAAAAGCAGCAAAAAAAAAAGAAAAACACAAAAAAATTACGAAAAAAATAAAATCATGCGGCAGCCAACCAAACTCGGGAGGCAGAAAGCAGCTAGCAGCATCATCCCCCTGGCAACTTTGTTGCTGCCAGCATAGTTTGGAAAAAGTTCACCAGGGGGCTGAAAGCGAAGGAGGATTGACTAATGCTGCTCCTGCTTGTGCTGTTGTTAATGCTGGGGTTGTGTAGCCAGATTGGCAAATTTGTTGGTTTGGGTTTTGAGCTTGCTGCGATTGCGATTGCTAAGCAACGCAACAGTTTGCCATGGCTATAATACGTTATAATTTGTTATTGAGTTTTGCACAGAGCAGCTGCAAAAATGCAAGAGATATGTCAAGGAAGACTGTGAAAAACACGCCGAAAAAAAGAACTCAACTGAAACAAAAATGTACGAAAAAAAATTCGCAAAATAAAGATAAATTTCATAATCAGAAATATTAATGCTCTTAAAGTCACTAAAGCTTGTTTATCATATAACGCTCGGCAAAAATATAAATAATCCTTAGTTGATGATTTTCAATAGAGTTCATAGTTTTGGCAAGAAAATACAATAACTGAATGATATTTATTAGAAAATAATGTTGCTTGATTGATGAAAACAATAATTTCACAATCCGAATGAAAAACAAGTTATACCCTTGGCAGCATAGGGAACATCGGTAATAACAAGCGAAAAGAGACAGCGGTAGCGGGTAGCGGGGCTGCCATAAGTGTGCTTGTTGTAGTGCCATTTTCCTTGTTGTTGGTTGGGTTCGAGCCTGACACAAAAAAAATAAATAAAAATAAGAAGATGTCTATATGATTGGCAACAGCAGCTTTTTAGTGTGCTGTGTCCCTTTTTTTGTCATATTTACTTTTTGCTTCCCTTTTTTTTGTTTGTTGCCCCCAACAAGTTCTTTGTCGATTTCTTTTTTATTTTTAATATTTATTTCATGTTTTTCAACTGCCTTTTTGCCCCAGCAAAGCCAAATATAAAAAAGGAAGGAAATATATATATATATACGTATGAACGTTTATATATATATATATATATATATATATGTAAGCTTCATCATATTCTATTTGTCCGTTGCTTTTTGTGCACTTTCCCTCCCCAGGTCTCTCTTTGTGCGCTGCTTTTGCTTCTTTTTGTATGCTTTGTGAAATTGATGCTCGAAAATCGCACTCAATTAGTAGGGATTTTATATTTATTTATTTATTATTGTTGCTGAAGCAAAAGCAAAAGGGGATGTTCAACGGCACGTGTATCAATACCAGTGTGTTTGTGTGTGTGTGTGTGTGTGTGTGCGTATGTTAAAAATGAAACTTGGGCTAAGCTCGCAAAAGCATTCCGGCTCAAAGGGTGTCAACTTGTATACGCTTAATTTAATTTATTGCTTATTTGATTTGTAAGCGGAGAATTTACTAAAATTTTCGACGAAACTACTTGACAGTTGCGAAGCACTTGCAACTTTTTCCACTGCTGGTTTCTTACAAATAAATGCTGAAGAGATTGTTCAAATATATTTGATGGTTTGTTGTGAGTGAGTGGAGAACGCAGACTGTTTGGACTTAGTGAAGTGGAAAATACAAGTATACTGTTTTAATCCAAATTGGCAATTGATTGCTGAGCAGCAATATTTTTAATATTACTAAACCAAAAAGATTTTGGGGCTCTCATCAAGAATTTTAATGCAAGCACACACAAGGAAACATGTAAAGTGACATCTATTGGTAAGTACTTAAAGTTCAAATTGAAACTAGGACAAAAGCTCTATGGAATGGGTATTACCGACAAGCTTGATGTAATTGCCCACGTACAAGGATATTATTTTCGAATAGCTTTTTGCCTTAGTTTCGGAAATAGAAAATATATTGACAAAGCTTTTGAATTATTTTATAAGCAACTGTTCAAGTTTAAAGTTAACATGTATGTAATAATCAGATAAAAGCTAGTCAAATAGTTTTTAGTGCGGCTGTCAGTTAACAAATATTCGAAGCTTAACATTATAACGCTGACTAAAGCTTTTACAGCAAACTGTTATACAGAGAGCTTTTAGCCTACATTTATTCAATACCGCAACCAATTGCATGTGTATAACACTTAACGGAAACTCTGTTAAGTTACAGCCGTAATGTCATGCGACTTAACAGCGATAAGCGACCATCACTTTATTCTCTTCAGTTCACCCTACTAACCGTTTGATTGTGCGTAAGTGTCACAGGCCCCCCTCTCGTTAGTGTGTCTGGGTATACGCTTAAGCACAGGACATTTACTTTATGCGTTCCTAAATGACACCAGCAACCAGCCAAAAACGCTTCTCATAACGATTACATTAGAAGCGAGTAAAATTTCAGAAAAATGCTCTACGTGCGTTGCCTTTTTGAATATGTAATGAAGCCACAAAACGAGTGCAATTTGAACAC
Organism: Scaptomyza tumidula; assembly: GCA_035044465.1. Lineage (NCBI taxonomy): Eukaryota > Metazoa > Arthropoda > Insecta > Diptera > Drosophilidae > Scaptomyza > Scaptomyza tumidula. Next base: position 44,282 of record JAWNNW010001052.1, read on the forward strand.
GCACACACATTTATAATCTCACACAGACACAAACATTTACACACTAAAGTACTTTCATAAATCGACCGCAAATGCTAAAATTCTATTTGTGGTTAGAACGGACAACTTTATTACAGGCCAAAATGTAAGTAGCAAAGAAAAAAAACATTTACAACAAAAAATGAGAGATGAAACATTTTACTGTAAGTTTTCAAAGCTGGCATAAATTTGTGCCAATTTTTGGCACTACGCCCGAATTAATTGTGGCAATTTTGACTCACGGTTTGTGGGGATGGGAAGGGTGTGCTAAACCTGTCAGAACTCTGTTCCAAAGTCAACGAGTGCACAAAACGAACAGTGGAACGATTTTGCAACAAGCAAGCTCTTATAATTATAATTGTGGGTATATAATGTTAAGATGTACAAGTCAACCCAAAAAGCTTTTCATTCCTTATGTATTTAAGATCAGTTCTGAATTGCTTAAGTGTTTTTATTTCATCTTAATATTTTTCATCTTTCATCCACGGTGCATCGTCTTTTTTCAATTCAAACAACATCAGCTTGACCAGGCTCTGGCAGTTGTAGACTACTGTGGTTTTCTTTTCATTTTCGATTTTGTACATTTTGCTGTCGACGTTTGCAACGCTCCCTTCTTCACACTCCTCCTTACTACACCCACTTGCTTTATCAGCTGGGTGCGACTTAAGCGGCTTTGCTTTTTTGTTGCCACGGACAGCGGCAATTTGTCTAAAACGGTGCATGCCTACCTGAGCCCATATAGAGTAACGCACTAGGCACAATACTATTTATGGGGGTGCTTCTCCTCCCACCCGTTCCCTCAGTTCCACTCTCTTTGAGTGTGTGTTGGTGCGGTTGAAATGAGCAAATTGTATGCGATTGTGAAAACACATAATATTAGGACAAGTAGAAAGTGCAACCACCGCAGCAGAACGAATTTGGGTCACATATTGACATATTTATCTCATTATTTTTTTTACTCAAACTTACTTAAAATAAATTAGTTGCACTAAACCACAAAAGGGCTAGGCTGAAAACTTTGGTGCTTGAACTACCAAAATACAGTACGAAAAAGAAAAAAATATAGGAAAATTCTAACGATATATATGCGAAGAAATCAGTGCCAATGCCCAAAGGAATGCTCACAAAACAAGCAATGGGAAGTAAATTCAGCAACCAGAACCAGAACCTTAAATGGACAATGGACAATGGACATAGGTCTGACCCTGGGCCCACGAACACATACTGCCTGCCAATTTTATGACCAGACACGCAATTTTAGCCCCGCAGCGTGTGTGTGTATGTTATGTGCGTGTGAATAAGGAAAAAGATTATATATAAAAGAGAAAAATGGCAAACTATTTGGCATTGAGTCACCAAAGGGAGTTCTCTTTCTCTCTTTTTATCCCGGTGGACTAGCAATTCGATTAAAGCCTACAGCGTTAAGCAGCTAAAGCGGCCAGCTGCCAGAGTGGCTTTTGCCACTTGCCAGTTTGCAAGTTATACAGTTAAGCCAGAGTTTGGGGCACGACGTAAGTCAATGAATCGCTGGACGACACTGCGAAGCGCCAAATGAAGTGCACAGAGTGAAATGACTGGCAAAATATGCTACCAGAGGTGAAGTGAGGCAGACAAATTGCATGCAGCAGCGGCTCAAAGCGGCTTGGAGATATTTATAGCCATTCAGGCGGTCAGACCAACAGTTCAACACACAGAGGGAGAGAGAGAGAGAGAGAAAGTGAGTGAATGAGACTTGACAGGCAATTTGGCAAGCAAAAGTCTCAAAGCGTTACTAACATTTATATTTGTCGCCAGGAGTGCCGTCTAAGCAAACAAATGTCACACATAACACGACAACAACTTTAACAACTATAATAACAACAACGACTGCCAGACTTTGAGGTTACGCCTCTTACTCCCCTTATATGTCAAACTCGCCTGCTCCTTTTGCTCGCATGCAAATCAGCGAGGCTACGCGATGGTTAAGGCCTGCTACTGGAATAAATGGCGCTGCAAACTCGTCAACCAACGCTTCATTTGATGGGCAACTCACAAGTTGAGTTGTTGGCTTTCGAGCTTAAGGTTGCAGTGGCAACGACAGCTATAAAAGGGGTAACAATTTTTTGTTTTGCATTGGCATTAATAATTAAATCATGCATAAATACTGACACACACTCATGCATTATAGAAAGTTGTTAAGTTTCCAACTGCTATGAATAAGAAACTAAAATGTCAAAAAGAATTAACATTACTTTGTTTCCGACAAGCAGTTATCTTTAGCAGCGAATGTTGTTTAAAATACGTTCGAATTCATCAAACATTTTTCAAATCTTTTTTTATTTTTATTAAATGCAAAATGAGGGAAAATCCTGTTTGCTTATTTAAATTGAAATACTTAAAGAAAGGATCACAAATCAACTATTCCGGTTTTTATTTACACAAAAGAAACAAAGTAAAAGTTTAACCAACAACTCATCGTTGAAAGTGCTTTCAATTCCCAGACGCATTTAGTTGTATGCCGGTTATTGGATTTTTCTGGCTAACTAAATAAAAGCCGTTCACCTAATAGCAGAAACCCAAAATAGCAACAGCAACATTAACAAACCGCTCTAACTCAACTGCAACAACAACGAAATAGAATAAAACACAACAATTGAATTTGATATACGAGCATGCCGCGCACGATATGCTCAAAAGCAAATACTGGACTTCGCCTCTCGCTCCCAAAAGAGCCTTGTTTGTGGTTTTGTTTTCGAAAGGCAATCTATTGCCAAAGAAAGTTAAAATTCAAAAACGTTTTCATTTTAGTTATAAGAAAAATGAACAAAAACAAAGAAGATAACATATATTGCTCGTTTTGCGACTTAAGAATACAAATGAACAAATGTTGATTTCATATCAAGAATACATGTATATTTATTGGTCTCTTAGATACTATGCATACACCCATTTTGAAATAGCTTCAGGGTATCATATAAAATAAAATCCCAACAAACTATCTAGAACAACATAAAATGAAATAAATTTTCTGTTGTGAGTTTTAATCAAAAACACAAAAAAGAAAATTTGGTTGCCCGCCCATTGCTAGCTCACATAGAAGATTACTCATACGCACTGTGAACGACCACGCCCAGAGCATGCAACTGCTGCTATTTCTCCCACCGCTACTGCAGCAATGCAAAACTGTCCGGCATGTTTGATGTAAAAATCCCTCAACTGAAATAGATTTACGTCACTGACAGCCCTCCTCCTAGGGATGTACTCTGTTCTCTTCGGTTCCGTCCTCCTACACGCCTTGGACTTCCTCTCTCTCATTCTGTTTTTGGCTTTGGCAATTTATTTGCAAATATTTTTCAGCATCAAAAATATGTGTGTACCCCTCCTCAGCCCTTCTCTGCCGAAAACAACAACTGCTGCTGCTGCCTGCTGCCTTCATTCGTGCAGCAGTTGTTAGTTTTTATTTCTTTTCCATTTTTATTGTCGTTTGTTTGTTTGTATTCTCGCCTGGGCTTTAACTCGGATTTTAGCCTGCTGCCAAATTATATTACGCATACGTCCTATTGCAGGAATTATCAAACAATTTAACATTCAACTAGCAACAGGAACACAAACAGTGAGAACAATATTGCTGTTTGCAACTGTCTGACAGTTCTGGTCTCATGCAACGGTCCTGCCACGATAGCGGTACCATTGACTAATCTCGCTTTTGATTTTCCAAAACCATTAGCACACACAGCTGTTTACAGATGAGCCGTTTTGGACTGTACAAAATGTGACAATAGCGGGACCGATACCTGTACGCAGCAAAAACAGCAAAGGACATTCGTCCTGCCAGGATACTAATTCACACAGCACATAGAGAGAAAGGGATGAAACCAGTTGCAGCTATCATTCCCATTGGTGCCTTCTACCTGATCAGTTGGCACATGTCGTCGCTCTTAACTCGTCCAGATCCTGTTCCTCTATGCCTAAGTGCCCATCAACTAAGCTGTCTATCTGTCTATCTTTCTATCTGTCGTGTTGCAAACAGAAGTTGGCCTGTCCTAAGACTATTGAGTTGAAATTATGCAAAGTTTGTTAGCTTGAAAATATTTTTTTAATTAAAAGTACTTTGCATCAAGCATTGCTTGAACAAGCAACTAGCCGCATGCCTTGTTAAATGTCAAAAACACGCCTCACTGATTTTCCATAAAAGTAAGAGAGGAGATTGGAAAATGCACCCGGAAAAAAAAGAGCTGGCATCTGCAAAATTTCATCTGGCAAAAATTCGATTGTGTTCTATCTCTCTATATGCATTTATTCTTTTTAGTCTGTTTTTTGAGCATACTAGTAACGAGATAGAGCATGAAGAATAGTAAAAACATGCCGCATTTGCATTCATTCATTATACCCTGATCCCATTAAAAATGGGAAAAAGGGTATAATGAATTTGTGCAAAAGTATGTAACAGGCAGAAGGAAGCATCTCCGACCCTATAAAGTATATATATTCTTGATCAGCATCAAAAGTCGAGTCGATATAGCCATGTCCGTCTGTCCGTCTGTCTGTCCGTCTGTCCGTCTGTCTGTCCGTCCGTATGTATGAACGCGTCGATCTCAGAGACTATAAAAGCTAGAGACTCCAGATTTGGAACTTAAGCTCGCCTAATCCCTAGGCAGTACAAGTTTGTTTTCGATTTTCGATAACTCTTCCCGTTTCCGATATACACATGGGATCGATAACATCAAAATCTTGAATTTACAAAACTTTGAGATGCCATTTGAAATTTAAAACAAAATAATGACAATCTGTGAAAATTTTATTGAAATCGGTTAAGAAACACCGGAGATATGGGACATTGAAGTTGTGTATGCAGTACACAGTCAGCGCATACATACACACACACACTTGCAAGCACTGACTGTACTGACTGTACGCGTGAAGTATTAGGGATCAGGGTATCATCTAGTCGGGATATCTCGACTAGAGCATTCTTACTTGTTTTCATTTACTGGCATGCTGAGTATACGCAACGTTGTGTGCCAACGACAATGCTATGTAGCTGTCAGCTCTAGCTTGAAAGGAGAGAATGAGATTTGCGAGAATAGTACTCAGTAGTACTCATTTAACTTAGTTTGAAATGCCAAAAACATCAATGCAAACACAACAATGTACAGTGGTATTATTTCGTTAAGATATATAATAAAATAAAACATCACTGCTATAAAATGAATTTTATTCATCCTGCTATTTGTTAGTTCTTTGTGCTTCACGTTAATAAATATTCTCCTAATTGTCAGCTCTTTATTATATTTAATCCCATTGTGCATGTCAACAGCTCTGTGAATAATAAATTGTGCACTTCCCGACCGACACAAACAAAACAACAACAAAACAAAGAAAATCATTAGACCATAGGCGTGGCCAACTTAACAAAACTCACAATGGTACAGAGAAAAGCCTAAATATTGCCTCACTAAGCGACGCCAGCTTATAGAAAGAATACACAACCACACACACAGATTAAAAATATAAGTAAAACCAACAAGAGTCTGGCCTTAAGCAAACACCGGACATGACACACAGGATAGAAAGTTGACTGTTGACTGGGCCATGTGCTGCCCTCAAGGCACTTTCGGCACATCCAACACAACAACAACAAAACCAACAACACAAACTTGTCCATTTATAGCGCTTCATTTTAAACAACAAACACTTGCCATGGCACTGGCACGCATCACTTGGCTTGATTTTTAATTGTGCCTGTTGTGCATTTAAATTGAAATATGAAAACGGCGAGCGACTCGCATTGGACCCCAACGGGACGAGCCACAGGAAAAAGAAGGAGATGAAGAGGAAGCCAGGAGAGAAACGCAAGAGAACTGGTTGCCTCATCTCTGACTAGCTCTGAGCCTTGTTCAACAGATTGTCTGACTGTGGATGCCAGACAGTCGTCAGTCGTCGTCAGTTGGGTGTAGGCCTTTTGAAGCAAAAAGATAACTTAAGTTGTCCCCACTGGAGCACTGATAGAACAGGGGTATAAATGGAGAAAGAGCAAAGTTCAGTTGCAAAACCGACAACTCGAGAAGCGACAACGTTGGCGATGGTTGCAAACAAATGACACTGAAGTTCACCTTTTTATGCCAAGTGGGTGGGTTGAGAAGTGGGTTTCAAGCCTGGAGTGGAGCAGAGGTACGAATGAACGGACCGAAGGACGAGCTGGCCTGGGATCCGGCGCTTACATAATAAAGTATCTCAAGTGCGCTAAGCAGTGAAAGCTTTTGTAACGGGTTGTCACTGGGAATTTTCTCTGTTGAACTGTGTTGAGGTTGCTCTTTTTGCAAGAACATTAAAGAAATTATAAATATTATGAGTTTCGCAGTGTGTGTTCGTCGTTTGCTTAGCTGACAATTAAAAATTCCATTTGTGGTATTTAAATACTTTTCACATGAGAAAATTATAGAGAATGGGTATACTGATGAACGGGGGTATCAATATTATCACAGTAGTTATAACTTAAAACTCAAAATATAACAGCCTTTCGAAATCATATTTTTGTATAAATTTTGTAAGCTGTCAATATGCTCAAAATTCCGCAGAGAAATAAGCAATTGCAAACGCTGACGCCGCGAAGTACCAACATTGAGCGGCCTTCACCGCGAAGAAGGCTTAACCTTTTGCCATTGCACTACGTTGTGCCACAAAAACCAACCCGATCTGAGGAAATTGCTAAGGTGACAGCTGGACTAAATGATCGATTGATTAATATACAAAACCGAGTCGCTGAATGGAAGGCTTTAAGACAAGAGGACTAAAATATTGATTATTTGATCAGCGGCATCAATGCCATGATTGCAGTTAAAAAATTGATGAAACTTTAATTATTAATGATTTGACTTTTAAAATTTAACAACAATGTAATAAAATCCAAAAATATATTTGCAAAAGCAATACAAAGTATAATCAATAACAATTTTTCAAAATTATAAACACATTTGCCACTGGCATTGCCTTTAAGAAAACCTACTCATCCTCATGGTCTAAACTAGTTATACAGTCAATTTTAATGCCCAGCCACAATTCACGATGCTCTTGTACGTTGTTCATTTCGATGTTTTATGCATCTGACCATTCGCCAGTGTAGTGTGTTTTGTGTATGTTAATTGCATGTTAAAGGCCGAAAACGCATAATTGATTTAAATGGCACAACGAATACCAACTAACACAGGGAGAACAACAGGCTGGAAAAAGCTGCAATCTGTACAATTCCCAGTGCTGAAATGCATTCGCTGATCGCAGAGATAATGAATGGCATATTAGGAATCCAAACCCCCCTACCGAACTGTTTATTAGCAATTCCAATGACCACATGGCGTATGTGTAATATGCCAAGCGTAAACAAACAGAGCCCAGCAGTCTATAATTATGCACGCCCCTTTGAAGGGTAGGTTATGGGGGTTGCATTGATTAAATGCCAAATCACTTAACCCAATTCAAAACATTGGCAACAACTTGGCAGCAGTAGAAACATTTTTTCCTCGCCTTCTTTTTATTTGTTCTTTCTATTGCCGCAATCGAAACTGACAAATGGTCGATTGGCAGCTTAATGGCAGCCACGCTTTCCGTTTTGGCAGCAGCAGACAAAAAAAAGGAGAAGGACCAAAACTTTTACAAGAAACATGCTAAATACCAAAATGCTTCAGTGAGCCCAACAAACAGCTGCTGCTGCTTTCCGTTTTTGTATGCCATATAAATTTTAATTTCCTTTTTTTGGCTGGCGGCTAGCCAAAGCTAAATCCAAATCCAAAGTAAGCAAGGCATCTCAAACCGAAACTCCAATGGTGGCTGGAAGCCCCAAAGTGATAGCTGATTCTCCTTTGGGGTGGCTTGGGCAGCAATTGTTGCTGATTTAACAGAAAATGCAGCCAATCTGCTGCTTAATGCCCACAAGAGAGGCAGGAAGAGGTGGAAGGGTATAAAGCAAAGAGGCTGATGCCGCTTTGGATATTTGTCAATGTCCATGGCAAACCATTTTGGCACTGGTGTGTATTTGAATATCAGTTTGTCTCTGCTGCAGCTACTTTATAGGTTTATTAGTTAAGTCTGCTTGGCAATGTTCACAGCAATGAATCGATTCATAATGTATTCAATGAATAACTTGGCGTCTACTCAATATTTGTCTGCAGTTACTGACGATAAATCTATTCGACATATTTGATTAAATTCTTAGCTTATCAGTTATATTTAATATATTAAACTATTTCTATAGTTTTTGTTCAAATTGTATTGTCTGCCAAATTAGCGAAACCCTTAATGTTTACAGGACTTAAAGTCAATGGGTGGCTTGGGAGGCAAAACTTTTTTGTTAAGTGTTTTTTATGCTCATATGTTTATCGCTTTACTTTTTACAGTCTCTTTTGCTGGCTTCCTTGTATGCTGGCTGGCTTGGTTTGGTTTAGCTTGGCTTGTAGCTGACCGCACATAAAACAAACTTTGCGGTTACTTAATGAAGCTGAAAAATTGCCTTGGTTTTGTATTTTATTTGCACTCGCTCTCGCTTCCTCACATTCACAAGGATATCACTTGCTGTTGCTATTGGTATTTTTTTTCTATCTGTTCTACGTCATTTTCTGCTCTTCTTTTTTTTCGTCTCCCCACAGACACATTTTAAACACTTTGGTTGGCCCTCATCTCAGTTGTAGTAGCATCAGCATCAGCCTCTGCCATTTGCTTTCTACAACGACGACTATTTATGCTGAGTGACTGTCTGAGCTATGCTATGAGGCGTCTGCCATTAAGCAGGCATTTAAGGGGAGAAAGGAGAAGTCGGGAGGAAACTTACCTACTCGACTCTTCTCAACAGTGTATACACAACTTGAGGCAAGAGTTTCACTCTGCTGTTCAACCTGCTGATGGGAACTTCTCGAGCCACTTTTATAGTCTCTCGCGCCAGAGTCCGTGGCCAAGCATATTTCTTATTCTTGGGAAGGCGTTCAACTTTTAAGTATATCATACCAATTTTCATTTGAATTTTTTGCAACATTTCTTTTTTAACTGCTGAACTTTTGTATAATATTTTATGTTTGTTTTTAAACGATATTTGGTCTTCGCCCAAGGATCTTAATACTGACAACACCCAAGTGCGTAATAGTCAACTTTAACCTTCTGCAACATGCAAATTAATTAAAAACGCACTTCGTTTTCACATTTCTCTGATTGCCTGCAGTCCTGTGAGAGCACATAAATAATTGGCGTTGATTTGTAAATGTCGGCAGGAAAGTCGACACCTCGGACTCGGACGCCTCGGACTGTAAATGAAATCCAGACTGTCCGCCATGTTTGCCACTTCATTCATCTATCTTAAGTGCTTCCATACATACTTACAATATATCTGTGTGGTCTGTTTGCTCTGCTTGTCGTTCTGGCGCCACATGCAAAGTAAAGTACTTATGTGTGTGTTTCTGTGCCTTTGTTTGTATGCTTTGCTAATTGGCCGAGTAAGCGTGTTTTGCACCCAGTCCACTATTCCTAACCGTGATTGATTTGTATGGCTTCAGCTATACGTGCACGAAACCCACGATAAACGGTGTGAAATAAATTAGTCAACGTATTTTTGTATCCTTGTGCCATGTATACTCGCTACTTACATTTGTTTGCCTGCCGCAGTCGCCATGTGTCGCCTATCTGACTGACTGTCTGCCACCTACTTCTCCGTTATCTCCACTCTGTTAGTCTTTGTTTAAAAATAAATAAATGAGCGCACTTACGTTGGCTGCCCTTATTGGCAACCAGAACCTATCAATTGCAGTCACTGTAAACGGCCGGAACATTTGTAGTTGCCACTGAATGTGGCAATCAATGAATGCAAATACTCGACTTTAAAGCAACTCTTTGTTTAGTGCTGACTATTGTCAAATGATTTTTGTTTAGTGCGAGAGTCGAAAGTTTGTCAAAATAAACGCAAAAGTGTTCAAAAATTATTGCCAAACAACAAGTTGAGAGTTCGAGTAGCAATAGTTGTCTATGAGGTTGCAGCCACAACGACACGATAAACATTTTATTTCTAAACCCTCCACACACACACACATACTTGCCACTTGCCACTTGCAACGCGAGCATTTGTGGTTGTGTGGTCAGCAGATGGGGCAGATAATTTTGTGACAAGTGGCAGCCATCGTTCGATTGTTTGCTGCAGTTTTCCCAGCTTCCAAAATGCACCAGCAAACATAATACTTGCCACAGATAAAGTTTATTGCTGTTCATTGTGGAAGTTTTACACTAGCTTAAAAAGAAAATGTGAGTGCATTTTGCTTTATGGCTTGAAGCAAACTATTTTTTTTAAGGCCACTTCAACGGCTATATAACAGCTTCAAGAAAAGTCTATCTTGCAAACACAATCTTCAAATGTGCTGCCTTTAATAACAATTAAGTGGTTCGAACGCTTACGAAAGCCGCAGAGTCTCTTCCCTTCTCTTTGTGACATTCATTGTGTGCTGTGTGTGTTGAGGACGACGCCTCTTAGGCGGAGTCTACTGCACGCAATAAATCAATCAATATCCTGCCCAAATATATGTATGTATGTTAGACTCTTGCCTGCCCATCTTCCCCCTCTAACCAACCTAAAACTGTCTGCCTTATTCGTCGTTAAGCCTCGAAATGTTTAACGTCTGCGTGTCTAAGCCAGGGTGCCTTTCCATGCTGTTATTTAGCAAGCACAAGTTTCGTCTTTTATACCCTGATCCCATTAAAAATGGGAAAAAAGGGTATAATGGTTTTGTGCAAAAGTATGTAACAGGTAGAAGGAAGCATCTCCGACCCTATTAAGTATATATATTCTTGATCAGCATCGAAAGCCGAGTCGATATAGCCATGTCCGTCTGTCCGTCCGTCCGTCTGTCCGTCTGTCCGTCCGTCCGTATGTATGAACGCGTCGATCTCAGAGACTATAAGAGCTAGAGACTCCAGATTTGGAACTTGAGCTCGCCTAATCCCTAGGCAGTACAAGTTTCTTTTCTGATTTTCGATAACTCTTCCCGTTTCCGATATACACATGGGATCGATAACAACAAAATCTTGAATTTGGAAAACTTTGAGATGCAATTTGAATTATAAAAAAGAATTTTTATTGAAATCGGATAATAAACACCGGAGATATGGGACATTGAAGTTTTGTATGCACTTTGCAGTATGCGCGTACACACACACACACATACTTGCAAGCACTGACTGTACGCGTGAAGTAAAGGGATCAGGGTATCATCTAGTCGGGATTCCTCGACTAGAGCCTTCTTACTTGTTCTTTTTGCTTTTGGTGTTTTTCTTGTTCTTTGTTGTTGGGGACATTGATAAACATGTGTCCCTATGAACTGTGCAGTTGTTCTTTGTTTACCGCAATGTTTGCGGCCTGTGATTTTTATTTGAGTCTGTCCTTGTGTGCGGGTAGCTGTTAGCTTTTAGCCTCTGCTACTGTATTTTGTGTGTCCATTTTGGCTTACAATCTCACTTGCTCAGACAGGATATTATTATTGTGTGAGCCTGTCTGTCTGTGTGAGGCCTGTCAATCTGCCCGTTGAGATCTTTTTGCCTGCAAAGTGCGTTTTAAATCAAATAGCAAATGTAATAAACTCGATCTTGGACACAAAAAGACCAACAAAAAGTTGCAGTGTGGAAGCGACAAACTATTTAGGATGAAAAAATCATGATTGCTTGGATAACGCATGCAAGGAGAGAAAACCATTTATAAAACGCATAATAGATAGCTTGAACAAGGATTGACTGTAAGATGTAAGATTATCTAAAGGAAAATCGAGCTTTGATTTTTTATAAGAAGCTTTAAATTGATGTTGACAACAATATCCCAGCTTATAATTAAAGAGGATTCTTAAAGTTATGTTAAACTTACTAAAAAGTTAAATATTTTTTATATCTAAACCATTTTTTACTCACTTTTGTTGTCAGATAAGTCTTAAGGTTATGTTTAACATTTTTGAACTTACCTGCAAAGAGACAAGAAAATTTATGAAGAAGAATAATTAGTTTGTGACAATAACTTTCACAGATAAAATCAAAGAACAAACCGAATTTCTTTCATTTGTTTATTTAGTTTATTCAAATTTCAAAGAGTTTATTGAATTTTGGCTAACTTCACCCTAAGATCTTAAAGCTTTTATTGTTGCACAGGCAACAGAACCAGCATAAATACAATTTTTACCTAATTCCCACATCATCAAAAATTGACAACACATGAGCAGCATTACTCGCAAACACACACACACAGAAGGTATAAACAAGTAACAAGAGCAGCCCATGCACACAAATGGCAAATATGCATAACGGTGTTAGCCAAAACTATGCCTGTAGCCCCTTACCCACAATTTACTAACTTGAGGCATCCAGAATAAAAGCAAAACAAAAAACCAAGCAAAAGCGATAACAAACAACAAAGAAATACGAAGAAATTTCTGGCACAAGGCCAAGTCGATGCAGGACCAAAAGTACGAGTGAATATATCGAAAACAGGCGGTGGTAGAAATAATATATTCCACAGGACAGAACGGGGTCATATGAGGAAAAGGCAAGAATTACCAAGTATTTTGTATTGTTTTCAATTGTTTGTTGGCAGCCAAGCAGAAATATGATATTGATGAGGATGCAGGGTTGCAGGGATGCAGACCCAGAGAGACTCTCAGTCAGCCATACAAACATACATACATATGCAAAAGCTTGTGAGTGTTACCCATATATCTATTTATTTCTTCTTCAACTTAAACTATGCATAAATTTAAGGCAACTGCTTTAATGAAAAAAGTATTTCAATCAATTTCGCTGTTAAATCGCATGCAAGCAACAAATCCAGTCAAGCAAAACGTGTACCAACACTTCTAAAAGCCTACCAGAGGAGCCCTCAAGGGAATTGTGGAATTGTGGGAAATGAAGAGATGCAATGATTCGTCGTCGACGATGTTTGATTTATTGCCAAGCCGCACACAGTAGAATGCACAGTGCACTTCGAGCCGCGAGTCTTTTGGCTTTTGGGTTAGCTTCACTTGACACTCGCCGCTTTGTGGCTCTCCAATCAGCGTAAGTTGATTGAACTCTGCATAATTTAGATCAAGGAGCTTCACCTACCCATACACACACACTTGCATGCATGTGCAGAACCTGCAGACAAGGACTCGACGACGTCATTGCTTCAATTTAAGTGCAATGGGCGCCTTGAGCTGTTGACTGTCATCATTAACAAAATTGTGCAAACTTGCTTAACGCCTTAACAGAGAATCTTAAAAAAGATATAACATAAAAAGCATTCCAAATTCAGGTTAAGGCACTGTGCATATAAGATCGGTAATGGGAAATTTTAACAAACACTTGATAATTTTTCGGTGTAATTTGCAGTCATAACATATTCCAAGAACTTCTTAATTTAGTATCAACGTCGCATGAGTTTGGCCCTAAATTTCAGCACTTTACCGCTCACGTTTACTATTAAAAACTTGCAAATACCGACGACAGCTTTTGACGGTAATAACGCCCCTCTGTTGCCCCCTGTCAACCTCTTTATGCGACGCAATGCCGACGCAATCGATCACGAGGGGTTAATAAAACACAGCCAAAGGATTTTTAGGACTTGGTTGCAAACTAAACTGCAACTTCTACTATTCTAACCAACTTCGCCCAGGTGAATGCGTGAAAAACTCAGAAGAAGAGTTTGAGAGCCAACTGGAAATCGTTTTCAGTTTTCAGTTTTTACTGCCATAAACAAGCCTGGGTATTTACGGCGTTGCAACAAAAGTAATGTTGCATACAGCGCGACGACCCAGTGATTTATGCGAGTGCGAAAAAGGGCTCAAAGCTTTTTTGCCATGAAGCAACTGCAAATGGACGATGGCTGAATTTGCTGTTGTTGGCTTTGAAAAAACTAGGAGGTCAAAAGCCACGCCCCTCCGCCATCGCCCACTTACCTCAACCTAACTGCACTTTGCAAACTTAAACAAAAAGTTGATTTAATATTCACGCACGCCTCAGTTTTGTCAAAATGTATTTTCCACACACACGCACACATTAACAAGTAAGACGGCTCTAATCGAGAAATCCTGACTAGACGATACCCTGAACCCTATAGTTTAAGTCAGTACTTGTGTACGCATAAACTGCATACTCAACTTCAATGTTCCATATCTCCGGTGATTCTTAACCAATTTCAATGAAATTTACACAGATTATTTTGTCTAATGCTTCAAACGCCATCTCAAAGTTTGCGAAATTCAAGATTTTGTTGTTATCGATCCCATGTGTATATTGGAAACGGGAAGAGTTATCAAAAATCGAAAACAAACTTATACTGCCTAGGGACAAGGCGAGCTTAAGTTTTTAATCCGTCGAGTCCTTCGAGTCTCTAGCTCTCATTATTACATACTTTTGAAAAGCCATTATAACCTTATTTCCATTTTTTATGGGTTTAGGTTTAATGGGTTCTAGCTTATAATTAAAGCCCATTCATGTGTTCCAGCATTTACAAATTAAATTATTATTTTTGGAAAAGGTTTTACTTCATGAACACCGATTTTACTCAGTTACCCATTTTTGGCTAACTTAAAAAAAAGGATAACGAAAACTTGAAAATATATAAAATCTGAGTTTAGCAACGAGAGGTTTTTATTATTTTGATAAATTTACTGCTTGAAATGTTTGAAACCGCAAGTTCCAATGGCAGCTTTATAATGTTGTCCTTTTGTGAAGTTCCACAAATGTTTACAAAGACCTTGAGAGTACCCAAAAAAAAGCATTTCACTTAATATCTACGTGTATTTTGTTTGCGATTGTTGACTTGAAATTTAAGTGCAAGTGTACCCAAGGCTGGCAGCTGTACACTTCGAGTAAAGCAAATCCTGCTCACGCATCCTTGCAGCTGCTGTGCCAGGACTTGTAAATTGCATTTGCAGCCAATTTACACAAAATTAAATTGAATTTACGCTACGCTTGCACAAAATATCAATGAATGTCATGTAACAAACACACACACACACACACTCATAGACACGAAAGCAAGCGAAAAAAATATAGGAGAAACAGACAGGACGAAAGATGTTCGCCCACAAAAAAGTCAAACTGCATTTTATCAAAATTCAAATAGTATTTTCTCTTTGCAGACCATCGTTGGCGTCTGCTTGTTTAGCATGCGTGATAAGCAGCTAGCAAAAAGCATGAGCTGCAACAGGAGACAGCTGCGGCAGGACATGAAAGAGGGACCGTTGTGTGTGAGTGTTGCATGTAGTTTGTTGCATAGCTAAACAACTAAGCTACGAGGTGGTAGGGGGTGTGTGTGTTAGTTTTGTGCTACAAGCAACAACAAAACTTAGTAGCCGCGTGTTGCCTTCGCTTGTTGTTGCTGTTGCACGCATTGCTGCTACGTTCCAACTAAGCGGACAAGACGAACTTGCAACTAGAGCTTCGGGCAAACTTTCAAAGCAAATCACACGAGTCTTACACTTTATACATGTATGTATGTATATGCATGTACGTGCAGCAAATGAATCAAAACTTTCAAGCAGCAAGTTAGAGCTCCAACACAGTCGACATGTGTTGAAATGTGGAGGGAGCTGTTTGTCCCTACTGGATATCTTCTTAAGTTGCTTAAAGCAAGGTAGTTAGTCAAACACATAGAGAAAAGTGAGTTCCTTATTATAACAACTAGTATTTAAAGTAATTAACATTATTTTGCTTTGTGCATCAAACAACTTTAACAAACTCAAAGTTAAATTCATTTTCAAACGAGTTATTCATGTGTTTACTCTTATTTATGCTGATTATCGTAAACATATGTATTAATTCATTAATATATTTGCACAATAAATAATGTCATTAAGAGATGATCAGTTGCATTGAATTGGCTATTGTGAGTATAAAGACTATCATGTGCTTAATTATTTTTGTCGCAATATGATTTAACAATTTTTATTGTCATAATTGTTAATTTTTTGTAATAAAGAGCAATTTATTTTTAACCCAGCTGCACTTTTGGTTCTTGTTGTTGTTTACGTTGTCTGCGGTTTTAATCTGAAATCGCTTAAAATATGCAATTAATGGCAATTGTCGCCGCCACTTGCCTCACAACGAACACGCATTGCAGTTGTCGTAGGCGACGTTTGTTGTGTTTACCTTGCTGCTG
>JAWNNW010001062.1:0-12631 GCA_035044465.1 Scaptomyza tumidula
GTTTTGGCGGTGCATACATCGACTGGCCTGATTTCTTCGCATGTACAACACAGTCGTCGGCCAAAACGAGGAATTAAGCAATGTGGAAAAGTTTCAGCATCTTCAATCATGCATTACAGAACCGGTGTTGTTGTTCGACGCGAAGTGTCGTGTCCTTGTTCGTCAGCCCTATATTCAGGGTCTTGTCGGCGCCTTGTTCGACGCGAAGTGTCCTGTCCTTGTTCGTCAGCCCTACATGTCTTGTCGGCGCCTCGTTCGACGCGAAGTGTCACCTAATTGTTCTTGTTGCCTAACTAAACAGTTACTTCTTTTTAATTCTTGTCGTTCTCTATGCCTAATCCTCTCAGAACATCTAAATTCTTCATTATCCCTGCGCTCTCCTTATGAAAGTGAGTTAATCCTTTCCTGCTCTATATAGTTCGGGTCAGACCTATTTAACTGATTTCGAGGCCTATTTCTTTGAGACCTACTCCCTGCTATTTGCCCTGGGCATCGTGAATCAAAATGCTGTCAACTGAGTACGTGAAAAAAAATAATTGATAGATAAAGCTGTATAGTAAATGACTATAAAGCTGTAAAAAACAATAATAAGACATGTATCTTAAACATATAATAAAATAATAATTCAAATCGTTTAAAAAGTCTCTAAAAAGACTATATCAAAAAAGACTGGCGATTTTTCAAAATCCTTGGCGACGAGATAGTTAACACACACACTACCTTTAAACAATCACGTAAAAAAACTCACAGATCATTTCTGGACACAACCACTAGTAGAAACACAGTACAATTTTTTACACAACCGATCGATTTCGAAATTTTTAGTTAACTAACTCAACGTCAGCCGTAATGACATTAAACAAGTCAACCTTTTTTACTAAAATTACTACTTTTGACCTTTTTTAATTGACAAACTTTCCCTAAAAAGTGTTCCATTGCTAAAATAACCCATTATAGGTACTAGAGGCTTGTCGTAAGATCGAAGGCATCGCATGTACACATTCAAACCCATTTGCCCTTCAACATCGGGGACTAAAGGGTGCAGACTTGCATGCCGATCATTAGGGGCTGCCAGATTTGCATGCAGCTCAGCTGACAGTTGGGGTTGCCGGACTCTTAATCTTGAATCGCCGTTACAATTCAAATTTGAATTTGAATAATAATAATTAAATAAATAAATATTTGAATGGATTTAGGTCGATTCTCATCGAACTCTTACAATCTGCGTCAGCGTAGCCCGCAATCGCCTCGTTGGTTCTCTTATAGACCAACGCCAGATCTGCTGTAGAGTGCAGATATCGTAGCACTTGCTTTGTCGCTGCTAGATGCTCCCCGTGAGGAACCGAGTTCCTTTGGGATAATTTGCACACCGAGTGCAAAATGTCAGGACGAGTGCACAGCACAGGACAGATTGATACTCTGTCACATCAACACGCTTACACATCTCGTTTTGACAGTTGACGTCGTGCGACAATTGTCCATGCCCAACTCGCAGCAGTCCCATGATATGCTTCTTCTGGCCAACACGAATCGGACCAGTTTCGCCTTCTCGTTTCACTTCCAGACCAAGATAGTGTTCCACTGAAACTTTACCGACAACCTGAAATTCAGAAGCAAGAGCTTTTTTAGTCGTCTCCATGTCACCCATCTCTGAGCACGCCAACAGTAAGTCGTCAACGTAGACGGCAATCACGTTGATCAGCTTCGTCTTTGAAGACTTCGTGTATAGGCACGGTTTGCTTGCACATGCGCTGTAGCCAATCTTTTTTAAAACGTCATCCAGAGTTGCGTTCCAGACACGGCCTGCTTGTTTTAAGCCATATAGCGATTTCTTCAGCTTGAGTACATCTCCAGACTTGTCGTCATAGTGCTCTGGTTGTTTCATGAAGATCTCCTCCTCGAAATCGCCATTTAGGTATTCCGTTGACACATCCAGTTGATGAACAAACAGCCATAGCCAAGACCATACGAATAGTAGCATAAAGAACTACTGGTGAGTATGTCCCTTCGTAGTTGATTCCATATTTTTGACTGCACCCTTTCGCCACAAAGCGCGCCTTGCAGCGCTCGATTTTTCCCGCTAAGTTCTTTTTTAACGTTAACACCCACTTGCATCCAATGGGTCTTTTACCAACTGGTAATTTCCCTAGCTCCCACGTCTCGTTACGAAATAAAGCGTCGTATTCGTTCTGCAACGCCGATTCCCAGTGATTAGCCTGAGGGCTCGCTAGCGCTTGTTGCACTGTAACAGGTATTTCAACGTCTTTGTTGGATATCATATTCATCACGTTGTATTGTTTACTTGGCCGTCCACGTAATCCACTTCTGATTATTCTTGGCCTTCCTGGTCCTATTTTAACCGCCTTATTCTCTTGCTGGTCGCTTTCCAGTATTGGATTTTTTATTATTCTTCAGTATTGCTATCCGGATCGTTTTGATTTGTAGCCTCCTCATTTGCCTCCTGTTTAGTCTCTTTGATCAATGTCGTGATATCTTGTTGCCTAACTATACTATTACTTCTATTTAATTCTTGTCGTTCCCTATTCCTAATCCTCTCAGAACATCTAATTTCTTCATTATCCCTGCGCTCTCCTTGTGAAAGTGAGTTAATCCTTTCCTGCTCTGTATAGTTCGGGTCAGACCTATTTAACTGATTTCGAGCCCTATTTCTCTAAGCCCTACTCGCAGCTGATAGTCTATTTGCCCTAGGCATGGTGAGTCAAAATGTTGTCAACTGAGTACGTGGAAAAAAATAATTGATAGATAAAGCTGTATAGTAAATGACTATAAAGCTGTAAAAAACAATAATAAGACATGTATCTTAAACATATAATAAAATAATAATTTAAATCGTTTAAAAAGTCTTAAAAAAGACTATATCAAACAAGTAAGAAGGCTCTAGTCGAGATTTCCCGACTAGACGATACCCTGATCCCTATACTTTACGCGTACAGTCAGTGCTTGCAAGTATATGTGTGTGCACGCGAATACTGCATACTGCATACAAAACTTCAATGTCCCATATCTCCGGTGTTTATTATCCGATTTCGAGAAAAAAGACTTGCGATTTTTCAAAATCCTTGGCGACGAGATAGTTAACACACACACTACCTTTAAACAATCACGTAAAAAACTCACAGATCATTTCTGGACACAACCACTAATAGAAACACAGTACAATTTTTTACGCAACCGATCGATTTCGAATTTTGTAGTTAAGTAACTCAACGTCAGCCGTAATGACATTCAACAAGTCAACCTTTTTATACCCTGATCCAATTAAAAATGGGGAAAAAGGGTATAATGAAGTTGTGCAAAAGTATGTAACAGGTAGAAGGAAGCATCTCCGACCCTATAAAGTATATATATTCTTGACAGCATCGAAAGTCGAGTCGATATAGCCATGTCCGTCTGTCCGTCCGTCTGTCTGTCTGTCCGTATGTATGAACGCGTCGATCTCATAGACTATAAGAGCTAGAGACTCCAGATTTGGAACTTAAGCTCGCCTAATCCCTAGGCAGTACAAGTTTGTTTCCGATTTTCGATAACTTTTCCCGTTTCCGATATACACATGGGATCGATAACAAAAAAATCTTGAATTTTGAAAATTTTGAGATGCAATTAGAATAATAAAACAAAATAATGACAATCTGTGAAATTTTTATTGAAATCGGATAATAATCACCGGAGATATGGGACATTGAAGTTTTGTATGCAGTATGCAGTATGCGCGTACACACACACGCACATACTTGCAAGCACTGACTGTACGCGTGAAGTATAGGGATCAGGGTATCGTCTAGTCGGGATATCTCGACTAGAGCCTTCTTACTTGTTTACTAAAAGGACAACTGTTGACCTTTTTTAATTGACAAACTTTCCCTAAAAAGTATTCCATTGCAAAAATAACCCATTATATGCTTATTTTAGCAGGTAAATAGGATAGGAAGTGCAAGTGTTGTTGCAAGTGTTGTTAAGCGTAGGTACAAGAGGCTTGTCAAAAAATCGAAGCGCATGTATACATTCAAACCCATTTTCCCTTTAACATCAGGTACTAAAGGGTCATATAAAACAGGCCATAAAACCAAAGACAACTTATGTTAAAACAAACTGAAAAACCCAGGCCTTTTCAATGTGTCTGAAAAACCCAGGCCTTTTCAATGTGTCTATATACATGTCAACAAGTTATGCTGCACTCATCATATACATGTTGTTGTGGTCTTTGATCAATACTTGAAAATTTGATCAAATTTTCACAGGTGATCAATATCATGGCAATTAATCATCAACAATCAATGGATACTGAAAATTCAAAATGTTATTATCGATCCCATGTGTATATCGGAAACGGGATGAGTTATCGAAAATCGAAAACAAACTTGTACTGCCTAGGGATAAGGCGAGCTTTAGTTCCAAATCTGGCGTCTCTAGCTCATATAGTCTCTGAGATCGGTTGGCTCATACATACAGACGGACAGACGGACTGACGGAGATGCTTCCTTCTGCCTGTTACATACTTTTGCACAAGACCATTATACCCTTTTTCCCATTTTTAATGGGATCAGGGTATAAAAAGGTGGAAACGTGCACCAACGGCGTTTGTTGAGAGGGGTTATTCCTCTTGCCAATCACAATCACTGCGGCAAGCTTAGCTTGGGCAGCCAAAAATAAATGCTCAATTTGATTGCACTTGTTATCAGAATAGCGCAGGATGCTTCCAGATTAATTTTATTGTACGCGTCTGCTCACAAGAAAGTTCTCGAAAGGGGTGATGCGGAAAAGAATGAAGCTGCCGGTGCATACATTCACAGCGTAGCCGTGCAGACTTGCATGCCGATCATTAGGGGCTGCCAGATTTGCATGCAGCTCAGCTGACAGTTGGGGTTGCCGGACTCTTAATCTTGAATCGCCGTTACAATTCAAATTTGAATTTGAATAATAATAATTAAATAAATAAATATTTGAATGGATTTAGGTCGATTCTCATCGAACTCTTACAATCTGCGTCAGCGTAGCCCGCAATCGCCTCGTTGGTTCTCTTATAGACCAACGCCAGATCTGCTGTAGAGTGCAGATATCGTAGCACTTGCTTTGTCGCTGCTAGATGCTCCCCGTGAGGAACCGAGTTCCTTTGGGATAATTTGCACACCGAGTGCAAAATGTCAGGACGAGTGCACAGCACAGGACAGATTGATACTCTGTCACATCAACACGCTTACACATCTCGTTTTGACAGTTGACGTCGTGCGACAATTGTCCATGCCCAACTCGCAGCAGTCCCATGATATGCTTCTTCTGGCCAACACGAATCGGACCAGTTTCGCCTTCTCGTTTCACTTCCAGACCAAGATAGTGTTCCACTGAAACTTTACCGACAACCTGAAATTCAGAAGCAAGAGCTTTTTTAGTCGTCTCCATGTCACCCATCTCTGAGCACGCCAACAGTAAGTCGTCAACGTAGACGGCAATCACGTTGATCAGCTTCGTCTTTGAAGACTTCGTGTATAGGCACGGTTTGCTTGCACATGCGCTGTAGCCAATCTTTTTTAAAACGTCATCCAGAGTTGCGTTCCAGACACGGCCTGCTTGTTTTAAGCCATATAGCGATTTCTTCAGCTTGAGTACATCTCCAGACTTGTCGTCATAGTGCTCTGGTTGTTTCATGAAGATCTCCTCCTCGAAATCGCCATTTAGGTATTCCGTTGACACATCCAGTTGATGAACAAACAGCCATAGCCAAGACCATACGAATAGTAGCATAAAGAACTACTGGTGAGTATGTCCCTTCGTAGTTGATTCCATATTTTTGACTGCACCCTTTCGCCACAAAGCGCGCCTTGCAGCGCTCGATTTTTCCCGCTAAGTTCTTTTTTAACGTTAACACCCACTTGCATCCAATGGGTCTTTTACCAACTGGTAATTTCCCTAGCTCCCACGTCTCGTTACGAAATAAAGCGTCGTATTCGTTCTGCAACGCCGATTCCCAGTGATTAGCCTGAGGGCTCGCTAGCGCTTGTTGCACTGTAACAGGTATTTCAACGTCTTTGTTGGATATCATATTCACCACGTTGTATTGTTTACTTGGCCGTCCACGTAATCCACTTCTGATTATTCTTGGCCTTCCTGGTCCTATTTTAACCGCCTTATTCTCTTGCTGGTCGCTTTCCAGTATTGGATTTTTTATTATTCTTCAGTATTCTTCAGTATTGCTATCCGGATCGTTTTGATTTGTAGCCTCCTCATTTGCCTCCTGTTTAGTCTCTTTGATCAATGTCGTGATATCTTGTTGCCTAACTATACTATTACTTCTATTTAATTCTTGTCGTTCCCTATTCCTAATCCTCTCAGAACATCTAATTTCTTCATTATCCCTGCGCTCTCCTTGTGAAAGTGAGTTAATCCTTTTCTGCTCTGTATAGTTCGGGTCAGACCTATTTAACTGATTTCGAGCCCTATTTCTCTAAGCCCTACTCGCAGCTGATAGTCTATTTGCCCTAGGCATGGTGAGTCAAAATGTTGTCAACTGAGTACGTGGAAAAAAATAATTGATAGATAAAGCTGTATAGTAAATGACTATAAAGCTGTAAAAAACAATAATAAGACATGTATCTTAAACATATAATAAAATAATAATTTAAATCGTTTAAAAAGTCTTAAAAAAGACTATATCAAACAAGTAAGAAGGCTCTAGTCGAGATTTCCCGACTAGACGATACCCTGATCCCTATACTTTACGCGTACAGTCAGTGCTTGCAAGTATATGTGTGTGCACGCGAATACTGCATACTGCATACAAAACTTCAATGTCCCATATCTCCGGTGTTTATTATCCGATTTCGAGAAAAAAGACTTGCGATTTTTCAAAATCCTTGGCGACGAGATAGTTAACACACACACTACCTTTAAACAATCACGTAAAAAACTCACAGATCATTTCTGGACACAACCACTAATAGAAACACAGTACAATTTTTTACGCAACCGATCGATTTCGAATTTTGTAGTTAAGTAACTCAACGTCAGCCGTAATGACATTCAACAAGTCAACCTTTATATACCCTGATCCAATTAAAAATGGGAAAAAAGGGTATAATGAAGTGTGCAAAAGTATGTAACAGGTAGAAGGAAGCATCTCCGACCCTATAAAGTATATATATTCTTGATCAGCATCGAAAGTCGAGTCGATATAGCCATGTCCGTCTATCCGTCCGTCTGTCTGTCTGTCTGTCTGTCCGTATGTATGAACGCGTCGATCTCAGAGACTATAAGAGCTAGAGACTCCAGATTTGGAACTTAAGCTCGCCTAATCCCTAGGCAGTACAACTTTGTTTCCGATTTTCGATAACTTTTCCCGTTTCCGATATACACATGGGATCGATAACAAAAAAATCTTGAATTTTGAAAATTTTGAGATGCAATTTGAATTATAAAACAAAATAATGACAATCTGTGAAATTTTTATTGAAATCGGATAATAATCACCGGAGATATGGGACATTGAAGTTTTGTATGCAGTATGCAGTATGCGCGTACACACACACGCACATACTTGCAAGCACTGACTGTACGCGTGAAGTATAGGGATCAGGGTATCGTCTAGTCGGGATATCTCGACTAGAGCCTTCTTACTTGTTTACTAAAAGGACAACTGTTGACCTTTTTTAATTGACAAACTTTCCCTAAAAAGTATTCCATTGCAAAAATAACCCATTATATGCTTATTTTAGCAGGTAAATAGGATAGGAAGTGCAAGTGTTGTTGCAAGTGTTGTTAAGCGTAGGTACAAGAGGCTTGTCAAAAAATCGAAGCGCATGTATACATTCAAACCCATTTTCCCTTTAACATCAGGTACTAAAGGGTCATATAAAACAGGCCATAAAACCAAAGACAACTTATGTTAAAACAAACTGAAAAACCCAGGCCTTTTCAATGTGTCTGAAAAACCCAGGCCTTTTCAATGTGTCTATATACATGTCAACAAGTTATGCTGCACTCATCATATACATGTTGTTGTGGTCTTTGATCAATACTTGAAAATTTGATCAAATTTTCACAGGTGATCAATATCATGGCAATTAATCATCAACAATCAATGGATACTGAAAATTCAAAATGTTATTATCGATCCCATGTGTATATCGGAAACGGGATGAGTTATCGAAAATCGAAAACAAACTTGTACTGCCTAGGGATAAGGCGAGCTTAAGTTCGAAATCCTCGACGCGTTCATACATACAGACAGACAGACAGACAGACAGACAGAGGGACGGACATGGCTATTTCGATTCGGCTGTTGATGTTGCTCAAGAATATATATACTTTATAGTCGAGAAATCCCGACTAGACGATACCCTGATCCCTATACTTTACGCGTACAGTCAGTGCTTGCAAGTATGTGTGTGTGTCTACGCGCATACTGTACACTGCTTACACAACTTCAATGCTCCATATCTCCGGTGTTTCTTAACCGATTTTAATAAAAATTTCACAGATTTTCATTAATTCTGTTTTATAATTCAAATGGCTTAAAGTTTTCCAAATTCAAGATTTTGTTGTTATCGATCCCATGTGTATATCGGAAACGGGAAGAGTTATCGAAAATCGAAAACAAACTTGTACTGCCTAGGGATTAGGCGAGCTTTAGTTCCAAATCTGGCGTCTCTAGCTCATATAGTCTCTGAGATCGGTTGGCTCATACATACAGACGGACAGACGGACTGACGGAGATGCTTCCTTCTGCCTGTTACATACTTTTGCACAAGACCATTATACCCTTTTTCCCATTTTTAATGGGATCAGGGTATAAAAAGGTGGAAACGTGCACCAACGGCGTTTGTTGAGAGGGGTTATTCCTCTTGCCAATCACAATCACTGCGGCAAGCTTAGCTTGGGCAGCCAAAAATAAATGCTCAATTTGATTGCACTTGTTATCAGAATAGCGCAGGATGCTTCCAGATTAATTTTATTGTACGCGTCTGCTCACAAGAAAGTTCTCGAAAGGGGTGATGCGGAAAAGAATGAAGCTGCCGGTGCATACATTCACAGCGTAGCCGTGCAGACTTGCATGCCGATCATTAGGGGCTGCCAGATTTGCATGCAGCTCAGCTGACAGTTGGGGTTGCCGGACTCTTAATCTTGAATCGCCGTTACAATTCAAATTTGAATTTGAATAATAATAATTAAATAAATAAATATTTGAATGGATTTAGGTCGATTCTCATCGAACTCTTACAATCTGCGTCAGCGTAGCCCGCAATCGCCTCGTTGGTTCTCTTATAGACCAACGCCAGATCTGCTGTAGAGTGCAGATATCGTAGCACTTGCTTTGTCGCTGCTAGATGCTCCCCGTGAGGAACCGAGTTCCTTTGGGATAATTTGCACACCGAGTGCAAAATGTCAGGACGAGTGCACAGCACAGGACAGATTGATACTCTGTCACATCAACACGCTTACACATCTCGTTTTGACAGTTGACGTCGTGCGACAATTGTCCATGCCCAACTCGCAGCAGTCCCATGATATGCTTCTTCTGGCCAACACGAATCGGACCAGTTTCGCCTTCTCGTTTCACTTCCAGACCAAGATAGTGTTCCACTGAAACTTTACCGACAACCTGAAATTCAGAAGCAAGAGCTTTTTTAGTCGTCTCCATGTCACCCATCTCTGAGCACGCCAACAGTAAGTCGTCAACGTAGACGGCAATCACGTTGATCAGCTTCGTCTTTGAAGACTTCGTGTATAGGCACGGTTTGCTTGCACATGCGCTGTAGCCAATCTTTTTTAAAACGTCATCCAGAGTTGCGTTCCAGACACGGCCTGCTTGTTTTAAGCCATATAGCGATTTCTTCAGCTTGAGTACATCTCCAGACTTGTCGTCATAGTGCTCTGGTTGTTTCATGAAGATCTCCTCCTCGAAATCGCCATTTAGGTATTCCGTTGACACATCCAGTTGATGAACAAACAGCCATAGCCAAGACCATACGAATAGTAGCATAAAGAACTACTGGTGAGTATGTCCCTTCGTAGTTGATTCCATATTTTTGACTGCACCCTTTCGCCACAAAGCGCGCCTTGCAGCGCTCGATTTTTCCCGCTAAGTTCTTTTTTAACGTTAACACCCACTTGCATCCAATGGGTCTTTTACCAACTGGTAATTTCCCTAGCTCCCACGTCTCGTTACGAAATAAAGCGTCGTATTCGTTCTGCAACGCCGATTCCCAGTGATTAGCCTGAGGGCTCGCTAGCGCTTGTTGCACTGTAACAGGTATTTCAACGTCTTTGTTGGATATCATATTCACCACGTTGTATTGTTTACTTGGCCGTCCACGTAATCCACTTCTGATTATTCTTGGCCTTCCTGGTCCTATTTTAACCGCCTTATTCTCTTGCTGGTCGCTTTCCAGTATTGGATTTTTTATTATTCTTCAGTATTCTTCAGTATTGCTATCCGGATCGTTTTGATTTGTAGCCTCCTCATTTGCCTCCTGTTTAGTCTCTTTGATCAATGTCGTGATATCTTGTTGCCTAACTATACTATTACTTCTATTTAATTCTTGTCGTTCCCTATTCCTAATCCTCTCAGAACATCTAATTTCTTCATTATCCCTGCGCTCTCCTTGTGAAAGTGAGTTAATCCTTTCCTGCTCTGTATAGTTCGGGTCAGACCTATTTAACTGATTTCGAGCCCTATTTCTCTAAGCCCTACTCGCAGCTGATAGTCTATTTGCCCTAGGCATGGTGAGTCAAAATGTTGTCAACTGAGTACGTGGAAAAAAATAATTGATAGATAAAGCTGTATAGTAAATGACTATAAAGCTGTAAAAAACAATAATAAGACATGTATCTTAAACATATAATAAAATAATAATTTAAATCGTTTAAAAAGTCTTAAAAAAGACTATATCAAACAAGTAAGAAGGCTCTAGTCGAGATTTCCCGACTAGACGATACCCTGATCCCTATACTTTACGCGTACAGTCAGTGCTTGCAAGTATATGTGTGTGCACGCGAATACTGCATACTGCATACAAAACTTCAATGTCCCATATCTCCGGTGTTTATTATCCGATTTCGAGAAAAAAGACTTGCGATTTTTCAAAATCCTTGGCGACGAGATAGTTAACACACACACTACCTTTAAACAATCACGTAAAAAACTCACAGATCATTTCTGGACACAACCACTAATAGAAACACAGTACAATTTTTTACGCAACCGATCGATTTCGAATTTTGTAGTTAAGTAACTCAACGTCAGCCGTAATGACATTCAACAAGTCAACCTTTTATATACCCTGATCCAATTAAAAATGGGAAAAAAGGGTATAATGAAGTTGTGCAAAAGTATGTAACAGGTAGAAGGAAGCATCTCCGACCCTATAAAGTATATATATTCTTGATCAGCATCGAAAGTCGAGTCGATATAGCCATGTCCGTCTGTCCGTCCGTCCGTCTGTCTGTCTGTCTGTCCGTATGTATGAACGCGTCGATCTCAGAGACTATAAGAGCTAGAGACTCCAGATTTGGAACTTAAGCTCGCCTAATCCCTAGGCAGTACAAGTTTGTTTCCGATTTTCGATAACTTTTCCCGTTTCCGATATACACATGGGATCGATAACAAAAAAATCTTGAATTTTGAAAATTTTGAGATGCAATTTGAATTATAAAACAAAATAATGACAATCTGTGAAATTTTTATTGAAATCGGATAATAATCACCGGAGATATGGGACATTGAAGTTTTGTATGCAGTATGCAGTATGCGCGTACACACACACGCACATACTTGCAAGCACTGACTGTACGCGTGAAGTATAGGGATCAGGGTATCGTCTAGTCGGGATATCTCGACTAGAGCCTTCTTACTTGTTTACTAAAAGGACAACTGTTGACCTTTTTTAATTGACAAACTTTCCCTAAAAAGTATTCCATTGCAAAAATAACCCATTATATGCTTATTTTAGCAGGTAAATAGGATAGGAAGTGCAAGTGTTGTTGCAAGTGTTGTTAAGCGTAGGTACAAGAGGCTTGTCAAAAAATCGAAGCGCATGTATACATTCAAACCCATTTTCCCTTTAACATCAGGTACTAAAGGGTCATATAAAACAGGCCATAAAACCAAAGACAACTTATGTTAAAACAAACTGAAAAACCCAGGCCTTTTCAATGTGTCTGAAAAACCCAGGCCTTTTCAATGTGTCTATATACATGTCAACAAATAATTTAAGTTCCCTGCGTAGCAGCTATGCACCTATTTGGCACGATTATTCTGCTGCACTCATCATATACATGCCTGCATCTGCCAGCTGCCTGTTGTTGTGGTCTTTGATCAATACTTGAAAATTTGATCAAATTTTCACAGGTGATCAATATCATGGCAATTAATCATCAACAATCAATGGATACTGAAAATTCAAAATGTTATTATCGATCCCATGTGTATATCGGAAACGGGATGAGTTATCGAAAATCGAAAACAAACTTGTACTGCCTAGGGATAAGGCGAGCTTAAGTTCGAAATCCTCGACGCGTTCATACATACAGACAGACAGACAGACAGACAGACAGAGGGACGGACATGGCTATTTCGATTCGGCTGTTGATGTTGCTCAAGAATATATATACTTTATAG
>JAWNNW010001063.1:0-37011 GCA_035044465.1 Scaptomyza tumidula
TACGTGGGTGGTTTGACAAGTACCCGAGCTTAACGCCAGGTTGCGCTACTATTGCAACATAGCGCCACTATCGTAAAGTTCAATAACCTAGACGGCCATAGTGAAAATTTCAGTCCAATCGGACTATTAGTTTTGTTTTACAACCTGTCAGAGCAGTCGTGTCCGCGCATTTTAGAAAAATGGAAAAAGAGCAATATCGGTCGGTAGTTCGATTCTTGTTTTTGGAGAGGAAATCACGCAGCGAAATCAAAGAACGCTTGGATACTGTGTACGGTGACTCTGCTCCTTCGATGACGACCGTCGGATTTTGGTTTAATGAGTTTCAACGTGGTCGCACGTCCGTTTTTGATGAGCCACGACCAGGTGCCCCGAAAACGGCTATCACGGAGGAAAAAGTGAATAAATTACATGATCTCGTAATGTCAGACCGCCGGTTGAAGGTGCGCGAGTTAGCTGAGACAGTAGGCATCTCAACAGAACGAGTATTTCATGTCCTACATGAAATATTGGGCATGAGAAAGCTGTCGGCGCGATGGGTGCCGCGTTTGCTCACTCCAGAGAACAAGCGCACCCGCCTGACCGCTTCGCAGCAGAGTTTGACGATGTTTAAGCGTAATCCAAAGGAGTTTCTGCGTCGATTCGTGACTGTTGACGAAACATGGATTCACTGGTACACACCAGAGACCAAAGAACAGTCGAAACAGTGGACTTTACCTGGCGAATCTGCCCCGAAGAAGGCGAAGACTGTTACATCGGCCGGTAAGGTGATGGCCACGGTTTTCTGGGATTCACAAGGTATCATCTACATAGACTACCTAGAGAAGGGACGAACGATTACAGGGCTCTACTATGCCGAATTATTGGGTAGATTCGACGCCGAATTGAAGAAAAAACGGCCCCATTTAGTGAAGAAGAAAGTGCTCTTCCACCATGATAACGCACCTGCTCACACCTCCAGCGTCGCCCAGGCAAAACTGTTCGAATTACGCTACGAACTGCTGCCCCATCCACCTTATTCTCCAGATTTGGCCCCTTGCGCCTTTTTTTTGTTTCCAAACTTGAAAAAGTCAATCGCTGGGCAGAAATTTCGGTCAAACGAGGAGGTTATTGCCACTACGGAGACCTATTTTGGAGAGCTTCAGAAATCGTATTTTTTAGAGGGGATAAAAAAATTGGAGAATCGCTGGATTAAATGTATCGAGCTAAAAGGAGATTACGTTGAAAATAAATTATAACTTTTCCAAAAATTTTCGTTTTTCTTTTGTAGCTCGGGTACTTGTCAAAACACCCACGTATATATGTGTGTGTACGCGTATACTGCGTACTTGACTTCAATGTTCCATATCTCCGAGGTTTCTCAACTGATTTCAATAATAGTTTCAAAGATTTTTCAAAATTAAAGATTTTATTGATATCTATTGCATGTTCTTATTTGAAACGGGATGAGTAATTACAAATTTTTAACAAATTTAACCGTCTACGGCTTAGGCAAGCTTATGTTTCAAATCTGGACTCGGCGTATATATATACTTTTTCAATGGGTTCAGGGTATTATAAAACAAAACAAACATTAAGCTATAATTAAATGCATTTATATAAGATGTGTTATGCTTCAGTTAAATTAAATCCTTATTTTTAATGCGAATTGTCAACTTAATTCATTGCGCAGTCGACGTTCTCGCTTCCACTCCCGAACCTTCTCCCGCTTTATGTCATTTCGTGTGCGACGCGGCTGTGGCAAATAGGTATTGCGATGGCGCAGCTTTGTTGCATTTGTGTCGAATGCTTCGAAATGCGTTACCCGGGCGGTCGATTGCTCAATTCCCAGGCCGGTGCGCTGTTTGCGCAGCACAGTCTTCACCGGGTAGAGGCGTCCGCTTTGTGTCGGTCCCAGGCCGTGTTCTCGGTCCCAGCCCTGTTTAACCATGAGCTGTAGACCTCGATTCCTTGCTGGGATGTTGAACTTTTGTAGTCTGTGGACGGGCGGTGTTTTCATGTTGAACTGATGCACCGTAGATGTCAGGTGTGCCCGCCATGTGGACTCCTTGTAATCCCTTTCACACACTTGACAATAGAATGGAGTGGCAGCGGTTGCAGAGGTTGGCTCATCTTCTTCGCAAAAAAAACTTTTGCCTTCACCTTCTAGAAATTGCACAATGCCCGCATGTCCTTTTTTTTTGGCCAGCTTTAGAGCCGTGTTGCCACTTTTATCAGTAACATTTGTATTGGCACCCATTTGTACCAGCCAAGCGATAGCATCCTCGGCGCCTTCACATGCTGCCATCATTAGCGCCGTCCATCCGTAGGCATCACAGAGATTAAGCTGATACTTTTCAGTGAAGCACATCTGGGACAACTCCATCACATTGTTGCTTGTCGCCAGCCGAAAAAAAATATTTTTGTTGAAGGGTAGATATTGTTTCTCTTTAACATGGCTAGATGTATTTGTTGTGCTCTTTGCAACTGTTTTATTTGTCTCTGGTGTCTTAAGAATTTCTTTGTAAAACTGCTGCACTTCAGCGCCACTCACGCCATCGATTGTGCGTTGCTTCTCTGCAATGCCTTTTTCTTGCGCGGCAGCTCCAGCGCGAACAAAGCGTTTGAAACGCACATTTAGGGTGGTTAAAGCAACCCAGTTTGGATGCAGTTCGTCGCCAGTTGAATTCATAAAAATTGGAGTAAATAAACTTAATTTAAGCAGTGTTGACTAGCAAGGGACACAATTCAGTATTGTGAAATCTTTTTGATTGTGGTCACACTTTTGCTTACATTTTGAGCACACCATACATCGATATATCGAATAACATATTTTTTGGCGCGTAAAAAAGAATATAAGGCATAACTAAAATCAGTTTGTTTCAAAAACTTAACAGGATTTACAGAAAAAACTCACTTACTTCAAGGTCATTAGATTTTTGTTTTTTTAAATAATGTAATTTATCGTGCGAAACATATATTTTCTTTGTAAATTTTAAACAATGATCACTCAAATTGTTTGATTTGCAAGCAATAAACACTCGATAGTACACACATGAATAACACATCGGTCATCTCTACTTATCGAACATCTTTCGTTGTCTTCTAGCCCCAACGCCATCCAAGCGCGGAAATGTCAATTTCGCAATTGTGTTTAAATAGCTAGACAAAACCGAAGAATCATAATTGCATTACCTGTTAAAGTATTAGAAAAACTAATGAAACAAGAACATATAAAAAGTTCTTCGGCAAAATCAAAGAAAACACGAGGATTCTAAAGGTGCGCAGTAAAAATCAATAACTGTAAGTGGAACAAACACACACACACGCATATGTAAAACGGTCAGCCTCTGTCAGCAACAAGCGCCGACACACAATGTCCGACGAAGAAGAAGAATCCTTGTCCGAGGGGTTTTCTGCCAGCGAAGAGGACGAATGGAAGCCTGGAAAAGACGCTCGCGGCGGTGAATCGTCAGATGACGATGACAGCGAATTTGAGGAGGTGGCCGGTAGCGCTGCTGCTACAGGGGGCGTCAGTGGTCGCTCATCAGCGTGCGCGTCCCAAAAGAAGAGGCAAGAAAACCGATCAATTTAAAAATATCATTTAACCGAATTGATCTATATTTCTGTACAGGGAACAAAAGCCGCCGAGCGGTATAAAAGGCGCCTCCGTAAAGAAACGCAAGCCAAGCGGTCAATCGCTGCGTTCGAAAATGTACAATAAATATCGGCCACAGCCGAAAACGTTTTCCACATCGCCGACGCAGAACTCACCGTCGGCGTCGGGCTCTGCCAGCCGTTTAACAGCCTCAAAAAACGCCAAAACGCCCAATGAAAGCAACAACGCGGACTCCAGCAGCGAATCGAGTGTCGATGACTATTTGGTCAATCCAGATGAGATTGATCTGCGGTCCGATTTCTTTACGGCCACCAAAGATAAATCGCCAACGCCACAATTTGATTGCAATGCGGGCATTACAAACATGTCCGATTCCGGTTCCGAGGACAACAATGATAGCAGCCTTGAGGAAACTGCCAGCAACAAGGTCTTCGATTTCCATGACTTGCTCGAGAATGCCAATAGCCTGGAACGCACCAAGGAAGCACTGCTCAGTAAGTGCAACGCAACGGCAACACCTCCGGACAGCCAGGCGCGTCGCAATAGCAACGCTGCAGCAATGGATGTCAACGCACTGCTTGCATTGGGCGAAAATCAAAACTACGCAAATGAGCCAAACGAACAACAACAAACGATTGATACCACAGAGCGACGTCGACGTTCTGTAGCAAGTGCAGCAGGAAAGGCAACAACCAAAGAGGTGCAACAAACGCCGCCGTTAGACGGTCCATCGCGTTTAAGCAAAACCAAATCGACGCGCATTAAGCGGCACACAAAAACGCGTCCAGCATCCACTGTGGTCGCAGCTGGCGACACAGACGATTCCGACTTTGAGGAAGTTGCAGGTAGGAAACGAAAGTAGATAATGTTAAGGATAATAATTGTTGTGGTAGTGGATTAAGCACTAGTTGAGCTTATCAAGTTGGTTGTGGCGTCGCTTACTTGTTGTTTGTTGATATTGATATTCGATGTTGAACTTTGATGGTAGTTAGAAAACTCTAATTCTGGTATCTGATTTATGACTTAACAAAAAAAAAAAGCTTCCAAATTGCTCCGTATGAGACTGCGTAGTTTTGTGTTTTTAATTACAAACTAAATATTTAAAAGAGCCGAAAAAAATAACAAAAATAATGTGAAATTATAGAACACATAAAAACTAACATAACTGTATTTTACTGTTAAGCAAAGTTTGCACAGTTTGCAGTGCTTTATCCAACATTCCAAAATGTAGTCCAAGTAAATACATAAGTTTTGCAAACTGTGCGTTACTGAGTGTAATAGTCTATTAGACTGAAGTATAGCATAAAACTATCTATGTAGACAGAAAACAGACCTTTTAGAAGGCTTTATTTGACACGCTTTAATCTAGACCTTATCAAAAACTAAACTACAAATACCTTACTATATAACTTACAGTGGTTGCTCAGAATGCTTGGGTTTCAGAAGCTAGTTTTATTTATTTGTAAAATATAATTTTGCGAAACGTTAACGGTTGTATTTACTATATTTTCCAATTAACATACTTTCACAAAACACTTTAAATTGTGTCGCCAAGAGTTCCTAAAATTAAAATCAAAATACAAATTTGAGATTATATATGTTGTGATTGTGTTTCCGAGTTTCCACTGTACTAAAATGTTTTCCAACACCAAAAATACTGCTCGAACTCAAAATCAAATGCTCAATAAAGGGACTCAAGGTAGTTTCTTAAAAATCTTTTTAACAAACAACTCGAACGAAGCTCAGAATTTAAAACAAGCCATCAACACTTCTACACTTTTTTGCCAATTAGCATAAAACAAAAAGAAAAATCACTGAATAGATGTTGTTAAATGGTAAAATGATTACAATATTCAAATGCTTGCACATTATACTGACTTAAGAAGGAAACACAAGATTAATTTGTAAAAGACATGAAACTGAATCAAAAGAGTTACTAGTCGAAAATGAATTTTTTTAATGAATGTAGATTCAATATGCATTTATTTTATTTGTTTTAGTGAATTTGAAATTTTGCTAACAGGGACCGTACACAACGAATTCATATTAATCTAACGCAATACCATTTGTTATCCCTTGGTGCTCTTATTTATTTATTTATTGTCGAGCAGTCGACATAAAATCAAAAGTAGTTCAAATAAGATAAAATGAAAATTATAAAATTTGAAGTAAAATATTAAATTAAGGTACAAAGTGTTAGAATGTAGTGTTTTGGGAAATTCAACAAGAAAATTAGTGGTTCAACATGTCTTGCGTGGATTGAGTAAGCCCCAATCAGACCAGTTGTATGTATAACAGATTGTGGTTCTGATTACATCAATAAAAAAGGATAGGACTTTTTAGTACTGGAATCGAGCTCAGAGCATATAACACAAAATTATTTATGAATTCAACAGTTGGTCGAGCAACGATCATGGTTACGGATAGATCGAACTGGGACAGTTAGTTTTTTTCGACTAAATAGAATGGGTACCGATTTCACTGTTAAGTCGATGAGTAACAAATAATCTCAACGAATAGTTATATGGTTTAACAGGGTTGAAAGATTAGTTAGCTATTTGAATATGAGGGTAAGTCAACACCCAGCTAAAACTTCTAAGGCCAAATAAAAGAAATTCCTTCTGCACAGATTAGTTTCTATCCTGATGAATCTTGGTTGCAGGGATCACACACAAGATCCATTTTCGAGGCTGGGACGCACTAGTGATGTTTAAAGCATTAAAGGTGTAGGGAATATTTAACTCTTTCGACCAGTGTTCACTATAAATGAGAATTACACTACAACTTACAATCAAGAATAATGACTTAATCATTAATTTCAATACATATGAATATTACCAGTTGGTTGCGTTTTTAAAAATTCGATCCTCAAGTAGAATCTTTTGTATAAAATTGTATTGTTTTTCAATTGATATCTTTTTTTAATTATCTTCATGAGAGTTCATGGAAAACTACATACCAGATTTTCGGCAAAAGTTACCGAAAACTCAACTGGCTGGAAAATGGGGGATAATGTTGTATATTTTTAATTCGATCGAGCTCAGCCCCATTTTCAATGATCTACATACATGAGAATTTATTAAAAACATACCAATATATCTACTCACTTTAATAATAATGTCTGTCTGCGAGTTATGTTTGGAAAATTTGTTTTTAAAAAATTGTCGCACGATAAATGCTTGCCTACAACAATGGGGAATACGTGCTCTTAAACTTGTTACTTGCAAGTTGGTGTGAAATAAAACAAATAAACAAAACTCAGGAAATGCATTTTATTTCGTGAAAATGAAAAAAACCTTTAAAAGAATCCTTGATTAATTTTTATACCCTGTTCCCATTAAAAATGGGGAAAAAGGGTATAATGAATTTGTGCATAAGTATGTAACAGGCAGAAGGAAGCATCTCCGACCCCATAAAGTATATATATTCTTGATCAGCATCAACAGTCGATATAGCCATGTCCGTCTGTCCGTCTTTATGTATGAACGCGTCGATCTCAGAGACTATAAGAGCTAGAGACTCCAGATTTGAAACTTAAGCTCGCCTAATCCGTAGGCAGTACAAGCTTGTTTTCGATTTTCGATAACTCTTCCCGTTTCCGATATACACATGGGATCGATGAGATGCAATTTGAATTATAAAACAAAATAATACAAATCTTTTTTTAAATCGGTTAAGAAACACCGGAGATATGGGACATTGAAGTTGTGTATGCAGTATTCGCATACACACACACAGACATACTTCCAAGCACTGACCGTACGCGTAAAG
Source organism: Scaptomyza tumidula (assembly GCA_035044465.1). NCBI lineage: Eukaryota > Metazoa > Arthropoda > Insecta > Diptera > Drosophilidae > Scaptomyza > Scaptomyza tumidula. The sequence goes on from JAWNNW010001063.1 coordinate 7,367, forward strand.
TATAGGGATCAGGGTATCGTCTAGTCGGGATTCCCGACTAGAGCCTTCTTACTTGTTTTAATTTAACTTTGTTTTGTTACGGTCCCTGCAAAACACAAGACTTGAAATCAAAAGTGAAATGCAGTTTAAAAAACAAATAAATACACATAAATAATAATAAATACACTTATGTACTTACTTTATTGCAATTTCAAGTGTTTCAACAATGAAAAATTATAAGCAAAACAAAGAAACTTAAAAAAAAAAAATCAAAATTAGAACTGATGTTAAACGAATTTACTTTAGAAAAATTGTATTTATTTAACAAAATACAAAAAAAAAAAAAAAGATGAAACACAAATAATAATTAAAAAACATCTGTAATAAATAATAAATGCATAATTTTAGCGCAATTTAGTAAATGTTAATTGTATTTAATTCAATACTTACAATTTAAAATGCACTTCAAATGAAATAAATAAATGCAAAGTGTTTAAAAATAAATTCAACTTAATAGTAGAACTCAATTTAAACTGCTTTCATTGACCGTCCACATACTTGAGGGTCCTAAGATTGTTACAGTAGCTGCTTGACACCTCCCCCCCATCTTCTTCTTCAAAAACTGTTTAATTTTGCAGACGCTCAACTAAGCAGCGAACCTGAGAATGCAACGCCAAATGTCAGTGGTGATCTGGAGATTTATATGGAAATACCTACTCGTCATATAACCAAGGAGCAGAAGACTCAGCATGAGCTGGAGATGGCGCTCAAGCGTCGCATGAACCGCGATATTAAGGATCGTCAGCTGCTAATGCACAAGGTCAGCCTCATGTGTTTAATAGCACGTAGCATCAAATACAATCGCCTGCTGGCAGATACGACTCTTATGCAAGCGACCTTAAAATTGTTGCCCAGCCGAAATGCTTATCCCACGGAGCGAGGCGTTGAACTTAAATATTTACAGTCCTTTATCACCTGGTTCAAGACGGCCATCAAGCTGCTTAGCCAGGATTTATATCCGCCAAAAACAGCTAACAAAAAGAGTGGAATTATTGAGGAGTTGGTGTCAGTGATCAAGCGCAAGGAGGCACGCTGCAAACAGGATATGATCTTCATATTCATTGTACTTGCACGCGGTATGGGCATGAACTGTCGCCTCATTGTCAACCTGCAGCCAATGGCGTTGCGGCCGCAGGCTTGCGATTTGATACCAATTAAACAGAAGCCAGATGAAAAAAAGAACATGAGTCAAACAGTAAAAAGCAAGGAGGAGGATGAAATAGATGAAGAGGAGTCCGACAACAAAGCTAGCACATCCAATCGGGCAAAGGTTGCGGTACGCAACGCAAAACCAGCAGCTGCCAAATCCAAAGAAGCTGTTAAGAATTCCAGCTCCAAGAATGCTAATGAAGCTGCCAGCAGAAGTTCAAGATCTAAAGCGGAAGTCAGGAAAGCAACTGAAGAGCCCAAGTTAAGCTCAAGCAAGCGTGCACCCATCAAGTCCAAGGCAACAGAAGCAGCAGACACATCCAGCAGCTCTAGATCAAAAGAAGAGAGCAGCAATGTGGAAACTAAGGTCAAGCCGCAGCTTTCGCGACTTAAACGTGGCGTCAATAAAGCTGAAATAGCAGAGGCAAAAAAACCAAAACTGCAACTGGAGCAACATGTTGGGGTAACACCGGTTGCGCGACGCACGCGAAAAGCATCCGCTAACAAGGAAGGAGCAGCAGCCAGATGCGTAGAAGAAGCTTATCCTGCTGCAAAAATAGGCTCACCCGTTATACCCAAGCTGGTACTGTCCATTGCCACACAGAAATCTGCCAAGCACAACGATACAGAGAATGCCAATCCTGTTCACAATCATCATGGAACACGTGTCACACGCTCACGCAGCAAGTCGCCAAAGGTGCACATCTCCCCAGTGTTTCTCAAGGGCGGCAGCCCAATAGAAACCACAGCAAAAGACGTTCCGTCGCGTAAAACCCATGATGCAAAGACCAAAATTTCGCCCACATTTCTGAAGAAGGCTGAGCCTATACGGGAGCTCCGCACACGTCAGCAGAAGGCTAAGGCGTTGTCCATACCCCAACTGGATGGCGGCGATGATAGCGTTCTCTTGCCCAAGAAGCGGCCCAAGCTAGAGAAACTACAAAAGTCGAACAGCGAAAAAAGCACAGATGATGGCGACTCTACACCAATCAGGCCAATCAAAAAGGCGCCTGTGCTGCCAAAGACAGTGCAACATTTGCGCAAGGATCGACGAGTGCTCTCAACAGATGATGAGTCTGTCAAGGATAAACGTAAGACAACTGTCTCGGACATGTGGGTGGAGGTATGGTCCGAGGTGGAAGAGCAATGGATTTGCATTGATTTGTTTAAGGGCAAGGTTCATTGCGTCGATACTATCAGGGTAAGATATCATAAAGGGTTTAATGCTAGTTAAACATTTGGTGTTAGCAAAATTTCTAAGCAATCTGAGTTTGCAGCGAAATGCGTCCTCAAACCTGGCGTATGTCTTTGCCTTCCAAGACGATCTTAGTCTTAAGGATGTTACCGCCCGATATTGCGCCAGCTGGACGACCACGGTTCGCAAGTCGCGCGCTGAGAAGGCGTGGTTGGATGAGACCCTGGCTCCGTATCTAGGCAGACGCACCAAGCGCGACATACGTGAGGATGAAGAGCTGCGTCGAGTACACTCCGACAAGCCTCTACCAAAATCCATTTCCGAGTTTAAGGATCATCCGCTTTATGCCCTTGAACGTCATTTACTCAAATTCCAGGGCATCTATCCGGCAGACGCGCCCACTCTTGGCTTCATACGCGGAGAACCTGTCTATTCACGCGACTGTGTTCATATGCTCCACTCCCGCGAAATTTGGTTGAAGAGCGCTCGTGTGGTGAAGTTGGGCGAGCAACCATACAAGATTGTAAAGGCCCGGCCTAAGTGGGATAGGGTATGTATTTTTGGGATACTAAAATGTCATAATTGGAAAGAAGGATTCATTTGCAGCCACATCACACTGACATATTGTTAGTTTACTTTGAAATTGAAGTCCCTGTCAGTCTGTCTGAATAATAATATGACAAATGAGGTAATCTAAAAGACTGTTGAGTTGGAATTCAAGAATCTATTTTTCTCTTGGCTTAAATAAATCAATTCAATTATATAATTTGTGCGTACTCTTAAGATATACAATGTATATATACAAACAAGTTATACAGGCTCTAGTCAAGATTTCCAGACTAGAGGACACCCTGAACCCTATACTTTACGCGTACAATCAGGGCTTGCAAGTATGTGTGTATGTGTACGCATATACTTAACTTCAATGTTCAATATATCCGGTGTTTCTCAACCGATTTTCACAGATTTTCATTTTTTTATCTATTGTTTTCAATCTCTGTTTCAAAGTTTTTCTAAATTTAAGTGAGTGAGTGAGACATGTGAGTATCGGAAACTGGAAAAGATATAGAAAATTTAAAACGAACTTGTACTGCCTTTGCCGTTTGTTTCGCTTCAAACACAAAGAAAGCACAGAAAACTTCAAATTTACAATAAACAAATACTTATTTTTGTGGACGGATTTAGGTCAGTCCCAGGTTAGTTAGTCGTTTAGCTAATAAAAAGGCCACCAGGTATAGAAAGTTACTGTCAAAGAAATAAAGCTAGTTTTTGAATATGGCTTTAATAACATTATAATATTCATAGCACACTCGCACTGTGATCAAGGATCAGCCGCTTGAGATCTTTGGCTATTGGCAAACGATGGACTATGAACCGCCTACAGCAGAGAATGGAATTGTGCCGCGCAACGCTTACGGAAATGTGGAACTATTTAAAGAGTGCATGCTACCAAAGAAAACGGTGCATTTAAGACGTAAGTTACGGGTCGAAAACATTAGCGATCATATTAATACATCATATATTTGCCAATTTTTAATAGTGCCTGGCTTGATGCGTGTATGTAAAAAGCTGAACATCGATTGTGCCAATGCAGTGATTGGCTTTGATTTTCATCAGGGCGCATGTCATCCCACGTATGATGGATTTATTGTTTGCGAGGAGTTTGGCGAACTGGTTACAGCAGCCTGGGAGGAGGATCAGCAAGAGCAGGCGCGCAAGGAGCAGGAAAAATATGAAGCTCGAGTTTATGGCAACTGGAAACAGCTCATAAAAGGGCTAATCATTCGTGAGCGGCTTAAGCGAAAATATAACTTTTAATTTTGTGTTTCCCTTTTCTATATTTTTTGTTTTTCGTTTAAATTGAATTAAAATCTACTTACTTACTATTCGTAACAGTTATGTTCAAATAAACGTGTCCAGAGCAATTTCGCACAATGATAATCTCGAAAATAAAGCTGTCACCATTAAAAAAAAAGAAGTCAAATGAACTGCTGTTTTGGAATGCATTTATTAGCGATTGTTTAAATTTAAAATTTCTGTTAACCCTACATAAGAGGCATTTACTTGAAAAAACGCAAAATCAATTATTAACTTTGGATAATTTAAAAGTTTGTAAATTTTTGTTGTAGATTGGAACAAGTTTCAGTTTAAGAAAAAATAATACCGCATTGGTAACAATTATGCGTAGTTTCAATTATTAAGTACATAGTTTGCTGGGATTAAAATTGCAATCGTGTAAAAGTGCGGAATGCTAAAGAAAAAACAAAACTAAACATCAGCATTAATTTCATTTGGCCCGTATGTCTTGGCGCCAAAAAAGTTTAAAATAAATACTAAACGCTAAAAACTTTGGTTACACTGATTTACGAAAACAATATTCACTTTTTCATTTTGAGCGAAATTCAGCTCAAGTAAGCTTAACAATTTAAATACAGCTTAGGCTATAATTGTAACCTGAATGCAAATCTTAGCATACAGTAACTATTTAACAATCCCTTAAGCAAGTTCTGCACATATACGATTCAGTTCTCTTGTCAACCTATGCTATATTTGTGGCTTCAGTGCTGCTGTTTGGGGCAGTCTGTTGGCTGCTCTGCTGAATCTGCTTGCGATGAGCCTGCAGATACTCAAAGTACATGCGTCTGGCCTGATTAAGCACCCGAGTTACATCGTGCTTGCGCACCATCTTGTCAAAGTGCATCGCAATCTCGTTGTAGTCCATCGACGCCTTGATAATGGTATTTCGATGCTGTAGCAGCAGCGTGAGACAGAGAAACATTAGAAAGGCATTGCCGCCACCGAATTCACTGGGCGGTGGCAGTGCAGCTGTGCCATTCATAACATTCAAAGGACTTGACGAAGTGCGTTGTGGCGAAAGCGGATAAGAGTTATAGGCACTCTCGTCATCCGCGTTAGTCGCAATCTCCACGAGCGTTGGCGCTTCCACACGATTCGGTTCCGTTGAAATGGGCATTATGACCTCAGGCATACTGCTGCTGTTGCGTATGCTTCCGCTTCCAGCATCCAGTAACTGGCTCTCATCGGTAAAAGGATTAAGCGTTTGCATCTCGGCTGGCTGCACGCTATTGCTCTTGGCAGCGGCCAAACGCTGACGTCGACGCATGTGAAGCTCACTGACATCGGGACAGGTGATGATCTCATCCTCCTTTAGATCATCTACCATATCCAGCGTCTCTTTGTCCAATTTCTCATACTCAATGCCATCAGCTGAAGCAGCGCCAGTTTGCTTTTCCGTAAATGGTAATCCAAACACCTGACGGTCCAAGTTCTCCGACTCGAGTCGCAGTTCGCGCGTAATTGCATTTGTCATGGGATAGTATTCCTGATCTTGATCCTGATAGGTTGTGCCTTCCTCAGGCTGCTTCTCCTGCTGTTTCTGATGATGCTCGGGCGACACAGCATTGAGGTCCAATTGTAGACTGTAACTACTTAGCTCCTGCGCCTGCTGTATGGCCGTGGCCGCTGTGGATGCACTCCAACTGGTCTCTGGTATGGAAGAGGAATCAGATTCATCTAATGAGCTGCCCAACTGACCGCTTTTGATCAGCTGCACTACTGGCTTGCTAACTTGCTGCTGTTGCTGTTGTGGCTTCTCGTTGATTTGCAACTGGTTGGCTAGACGATCCGAAATGCGATTCTTGTTGATCGCTGCAAAATTGAGGAACTCGTTAAAGTTTTTAACTAGTTTCGGCGGTGTTTTGTTTTCGCCATCATCGATGCCATCAAATGAGATGCCAATGCGACTGCTCGCTGCAATTTTTTCCTTGAGATCTTTGAAGTGGCCGCCGCTGCTGCTGCTGACGCGTTTAACGCTTTCGCTGACGGTACTGGCATTGGATGCCAATTGCTTGGCAATAATATTGCTTACGTTGATAATGTTCTTTTGCTGCAGCTTGGCCAGACTTTGGGCGACATTGCTCTCGTTCTCATTCTCGCCCAGAATGGAGGATGATGAGCTACCAAAAAAAGCTCGTGCCGGCATATTACTATTATTGTTATTGTTGTTTTTCGGCTGCTGCTGTGCATCCGCTTTAAATGGATTCGTTTCATGAAATTGACGTGCAGTTGCTGAATTTTGTTCCTTTTGATCAAAGACATCGTCATCGGTGTCTTCACTGGCCGATAGGTCTTGTACTGACTTCGTACTATTCTCCACGACGCCACCCTCGATGAGTGCTAACATTTTGGACTCGTCCAGACTCTGATGAGCTTTGGCCGAGACCCGCCTTTGACGACGTGCTGCATGCCTCGACATATTGTCGTCCAAACTGTGATTTAGACGCTTTGAGTTGTCCAGGGCATAACTGCTTGAAGCGCCCACTGAAGAGCTCAGCGAGCTAAGTGATGCCGACGAGCTCTGGCGCCGCAACGCACAGACTTTGGTATAGGGATTCTCACGCGGCTTTGTCAGCAAATATGATGGACTTGTTGGTGTGGCGCTGAACGATGTGGAAAATGTGCTGGCACTGTTTGGAGCCGATGTTTCTATTATGGGCACAAATTCCTGGAAAATAAAAACCAAGCTGTATTTACGATTATCTTACAGATGTAAAAAAATAAAGTAAGCTAGTCATGACTTATACTTTTTAATGCAGCTAACAATATACAAAAAAAAAAAAAATAAATTTCAATGAAGAAAAAAAGAACTTTGCAACCTGTTTGTTTCATAGGACGCAAATCGTAAGTTTTATAAAAGGCTTAAGTTATCAGATTCATTAAACATTGCTAGTTATTATTCAACATTTAGTTGAAAGCCGACTAAACCAAGATTTAAATCTGCGCAATTAATTTCAATAAAAGAGAGCAGGAAAATGTTTAAATATAAATATTTACCTTTTCGTAGAGAGGTAGCTCTTTGGAGCAGCTATTGTCGTAGCACAATGAGCTCCATTGTACCTCCAGCATGCGCAACGCATCCTCAAAGGGGAACTCACGCTTTAGTTCGAGCAGCAGCCATCGATAGCAGAAGAGCAAATCATCCGCTTGCTGTGACTTTAGATATTCCCAAAACTCAGGATCGTAGAAACTAAGTGCTTCAGTGAGATGGGCAAATTTCTGTGTCATTGCAATGCCGTCAAGCATGAAATTGCCACGTACACGAACCATAATCGCACAGAAGCATATGTAGGCCTGCGCCTCGTCATTCATTGTGACGAGAAGCGGTGAGGCGATGTCCGACATACCCTGGCAATAACTAACCACCGGATGATTCAGAGCATATGTGGTCAGTATGTTAAAGAGCGAAGCAATATTCTGATTGTCATCACTTCCCGCATAAAACGGATGCAGTCGATCCGTACGTAGCACATCCTTCTTTACCATGCTCGTCACATAGGCTAGCTCGCCTGCGGAACAGCCACGTTGCACCGCCGCCTTCCACGTGTCGCGCAGCTTATAGTATTGCTCTGATTTGCGACGCATAAACTCCATGCGCTGATGACCATCCATGGTCGGGCCATGCACGCCACTTGGATAGACATTTAGCAAATGTTTCCAGACTACGCGTCGCAAACTGGGTTCAATGCCACCCAGAAAGATAACCTTGCGCAACTCATCTCTGCGTTGGATTTGTCCTAAAGCATCAAGAAAGAGGCGAAATTCACTATCGCACATAGGCGGACGCGGTGGCAAATTGGCCATATGCTCGTCGGACAAATTGAAGGCTTTTTGCACAATCGAAAATGTCTTTTCCATCTGGTTCATTATCAAGCCTGGTAGCTTCGTTTGCATATGCTGTACATATTTCTGTGATACGCCCAATGATTGCAGTGGGGACACACTGGCCGAAAATGTTGTCGCATTGCCCGCATTGCTGGCTCTGCTCGTCGCCGCGGATTCGGTTTCGCATTCGCGTACTATTGTAAAAGGTTTGACATCGATTTGTAGCATTAGACATGGTTCCGAGACGGTTTGTATAGATATATTGTGTATGCGAAGGAATGCAGCATCCAAATCCCAGTCGGAGAGCACAGCCAAATAAATTTCATTGCCAGCTGGATCAAAGGCCTTGTACTTAATTGAAAAATCCGATTTTATGTCAAAGGCTTTCGCGAGCAGCGAATAGAGCACCTCTAGTGTAGTTAATTGCGGATCCACAGAGAATTTGCGCCATTCTGGTGGTCTACTTGTTTCACATTTCTATTTGGAAGTAGGGGGGTATATACAAGGACACAGAAATATGAAAAAAAAAAAAATTGGTTTCTTTGTTGTCTGGTTGGAATGGCTGTAAGCCAAATAAGAACAACATTGCGTACCTTAACTTTGACGCGTACCGCCTCCCTGGGATAAATGCCGGCCATGATTTATTGTGTTTTTCACTCTTATAACTAACATTATTCCATTATCAGTACATTATTATTATTATTTGTTTGATTGAGCAAGCGACTATCGCTAGTCGTTACGCCACCTATGGGCTACGGTTCTGCTAAGCATCTGATGTTAACTCTTAGACATTTTCCAACACATATAAAAGGGCTGCCACACTGATATGTGCCAGTGTGTTCGCTTTTTACGAACGTTTGTGTGGTAACACTGTAAACAAGAAAACATCAGCGCATACAAATATGAGAACATTAGTGCAAAATTTGTTGTTGTTATAGTTTTTTTCGTTAGTAGTTCTGTTGTTTCGCAAATGCATTGTATGCACAAAATAAACGCGACGTGTTAACGCTTAATGGTAAACAATCCAAGGCGCGCGCGTCAAAAAGCAGCGTAATCATCATCATTGTCGTCTAGAATTTTGGGTGTGTATGCATATGTGTGTGTGACTCGGGCGTGTATGTGACGTGTTCGGCAAGCAAACACGCTCACATCACAAGTAGGCATCTACAGAGCACATAATTGTATATGCTGCAAGGATCAGCTTAGCAGGATGACGGCCAGGTTCAACCAAGCCGACAACATCAGATGCTTTTCACGACTCAAGGAGGCCTTATAAGAAAATTTTTTTTTTAATTTACGATCGCTTATGTGCGGTTTATGAGTTGTATGCGTGCCCAATTGTACTTGAGTTTGTGTCCGCATGTGTGTGTGTGTAGGGGCAGCGATAAATTCTCTCAGAACTTGACGCTGTGTAGTCGTTAGTAGTTGTTGTGCACACAACAATGATGTGTAAGTTAAATTATTATGCAAAATAATGCTCTTAACTTCCGTTGACGCATTATGCTTGAATGAATATACGTATATATATCGGTTGTGTGTACAATAACGAATATACAAAATGTATGTGTTGTGTGTGTGTGTGTGTGTGTGTGTGTGTGTGTGAAGTGTATGCTTAACTGTATGTGTGTGCGCGCGCCTTGTAGCGGCATGCTTATATCACACACAAAACTGATACGATAACTCCTCCAACTGAACAGCTAGTTACACATGTTGCAATGACATTATAATGAAATTTGCCAGCGAACGAGCTGACCGCATGACCTTAGCTTCTGCAATAATATACATATATATATATTTGTATTTGACTTGCAGTTTGGACAGCGTTTAATGGATGACACATCATCATGGGAAAGTTATTATCAAAAATTTTCGGCAACAAAGAAATGCGAATTCTTATGCTCGGCTTGGACGCTGCTGGCAAAACAAGTGAGTCAACAAAATACTAAATACAAATTTGATAATTGACTTAAACCTTCTTAACAGCGATCCTCTATAAACTGAAGCTGGGGCAATCAGTTACGACGATACCAACGGTGGGATTTAATGTGGAGACCGTAACGTACAAGAATGTTAAGTTCAATGTCTGGGATGTTGGCGGGCAGGACAAAATTCGACCGCTCTGGCGGCATTACTACACAGGTAAAGTATAAACGCAAACTGCATAAACCAAAATTACTAAAGTACAATTTTCGACTCTCTCAACAGGTACACAGGGTCTTATATTCGTTGTGGACTGTGCGGATCGAGATAGAATAGATGAAGCGCGCACTGAACTCCATAGGATAATTAATGATAGAGAGATGCGGGACGCCATTATACTGATATTTGCTAATAAACAGGATCTTGCTGATGGTAAATAACGCCGAATTTTGATTAATGATTACTATTTTTGAATGTATTCTCATTGCAGCAATGAAACCCCATGAAATCCAGGAAAAACTAGGTTTAACTAGAATAAGAGATCGCAATTGGTATGTTCAACCGTCATGTGCCACAAGCGGCGATGGCCTCTACGAGGGCCTAACGTGGTTAACGTCTAATCATAAATTATGAGAATCATAATCCAGAATCACAGCGTTTTTTCTTTGTATGGCATGTATTATTCGAAGCGAAACAAAATTATTATATTTTTTATTTATACACACACAACCGCAAACGCATAGTGAAAACAAAAACATAAACATAAACACAAGCAAAACAAATTCAAAACGAACAGAAATTAACAAAGTTGAAAACAAAAAATATATAGAGAAGTCAATATATATTACTACAATGCTGATGATAATGATGATAAATTTATATATATATATATATAAACGTTAACACACATGTATACATACAGACATAATTAATCAATCAATACTCTCACTAGTAAAAATAAACAAAAATAAACGAAGCAAAAAAAAAATAAACTAATCAAATACATAAAGAAAAAGAGAAAAATAAAAATGAGCACAGTCAGGAAAAACAAAAAACAAAAGTAAAATAAAAGATTATAATAAAAATCATTATAATAACAACAGCAAATTTAGTGTTAAGTAAGTTTTTCTTGTAAATTATAATGATGAGCCACGTAAGCAATTAAGTTGAATGCTTGTTTATTGCAACTGTTATTTGACTTGAAAACGAGATAGTCGTAAATAAAATAAATAAACTGTAAATAAAAATACTATTCAAATTAAAGCCCACAAGCGACAGCAATATGAACAACGACAACATTTGAAATTTATAAAAAAAAGCTCCGATAAATATATATTGCTTTAGATTAAAACATCAAAGTCTTCGAAAAAAATATACCGAATAGTAACTGTGCCTTCCTGAACAATGTCTTATGCTGAAAATTTCATTGAATTTTATTTACAGTGATATTTTTATTGGATTCCGTTAAGGGTTATTAATATAGAGAAGATATGATAAATAAGCTGGAAGACTTACACAACAACGACTATTTTCGCATTGGCCACCCCTCAATTGATGTCTCAATCAGTAGCCGGGATTGTAACAGCTTGACTTCAACGGCAGTTTGGGATCCTCTCTATTGTTCGTGATGAAAGTTTAAATGTAAACATGCCAAAGCCAAGACCGCAACCAGGGGCGAGTGTGGAATGCGATTGAAGGGAAACTAAGAACCGAATATTAATTGCTAAACGACGCGTTTTTAAATTGTTCTTTGTTTCGTAAACTGGTTTTTGTGCGTCGGATGAGTTTTACCTGCAAACGGCACGTGTCATTGACTCCACTTTGTATTTGTTTACAAATAAACAACATTGCTGTGTTAGGCATGATAATTCAACCAAATAATGAGCAGATACATTTTGAAATTGCGATTCCACAGTTTTGTATAATTCAGCATCACATAATTAGACTATGCAACGTGATTTTTGTGTCAGTTAACTTAACTCTTAAAGATCTTGGCCTCCTCAACACTAAAATCACAAACTAAATTTTGTGTTCAAAATATTTGGTGTTTGTGTTAACGTTTCCGTTGTATTATATTATAAGTCGATTAAATAACAGAAATAGTGGAGGAAAGCACAATATTTGTATTCTATTATTTCTCACTGTTGATCTAAAAAGCTTAAATAAAAGATTTTGCAAATATACGATTTTTCAAATTGACGCAGCTATAGTGTTCTTTTTCCCAGGAACTATCACGTAAAAGGGGCGAACTGTAAACTGTGAGTTCGAAAAAAAAACCTTTTTATGGAGAAAAAGGATATGATTCTTTATACATGTATCTTGTATTGTATGGATAGTACAAACTTTACATATCCAAATACCTTTCCAAATAGATTGCACTTAACTTCTGAAATGAATGAAGTTGTGATTTGGACTCGATGTCCGAATTTTGATTGATTAAATAAAGTGTACTGCACTTGATAATAAAAACAAAAAAGTAAATACAAATATACATTGACAAAAATAAAAAATAAGGCAAACTCATTTTCAAATCCATTCACATCCATACAATCGCTGTGAGTATGTGAGTGTGTGCGCCTGTATTCTGGCAAAGAAGAGATGTCGCCCGTTCAAATGTCAAGAACCAACCCTCTCGACTATGTTTGTCTCGCTCGCACTGTGCTAGCTTGCTCGCTCGCTCGCACACAAGCTGTGCTGTTTTTCAGTTGCTGGCGGGCATTTTTAATGCACGGATATTACAGGATAACGCTCTCGCTCGCTCCTCCTACTGGCGCGTGGGCGTGGCTAGCGCATAGCAAAGCGCTTTGACTTTTGCATTCCTTTCACTTTTGTTCTGGCCATAAACTTCTGCCAGCTTCACCTGCCCCCACTCTTTCCTGTGCTCTCCCACTCTCTCTCCCTCTCACTCTCTTACTGTCTCTCTCTCTCCGCAGCAGCCAAGGAATGGGTAAGTGGGAAAGTGGGGAGTTTATTTGAGAGTGTAGGAGCTGGTAGGTGATTGTTGTATTCCGACATCTCATTTGTTACAAAGTTAATGTTGGCGTATTAAGCGCAGCAAAAGCCTCAACAACAAAAGCGCCACAGCGAAAAAAAAAAACAACAACAACAAAAAGCCAACAACATTACGGACATGTCAAGAGGATGTGGCCGGATGAACTTTTATCGATTATTGGATTTGATATTTGTGTATAAAGCAGCAAACTGGCTTTGAACATTAAATACATTCTCTGTCATTTTGCCCATTTACAATAACATCAACGAACCAGAAGTAATGATGTCATGCAATTAGGAAAATGAAATAGTAAACATATGTACATACTCTGCATGTATGTATGAAACTGTGTTTTGAATAACATCATGATCTTGAAAGAATATATATTTATAAAACTGTTCAAAGTAGTAAAAATGGCAGAATTTCTTAACTCACAGCATGTGTTGTAATAAAAACATGAGGTTAGGAATTTTTTTTAAGTAACTATGTTGTACTTTTACTTCGAAAAGAAAAACAATACAAAATTTAGTTTAAGTTGTTTTAAAATACAAATATTTAAACACAAATCTGAATATTTATTACTTCTCTTACCTAACATATATATGAAACACAAAAAATAAATTTGACTTCTTTTCCATATTATCCTTCGCTTAAATTTTCTTTTACACATATTCAAACTCAAATCTGAATATTTATCTGAATACTTTAAATACTTTCTTAAAGTTTGAAGTTTTTACTTAGGAAAACAAGTTGTAAATGTTTTATAATTATAATAGAAAGTTAGTTTCGATTTATTTATGTTATTAAAAGTTCATTAAAAAATTTAGGTTTTTAACAATGTCAAAAAATCTAAGAGAATTTTACTCGATAATTCCTCATTCTGCCAAATGTATCAGAAAAGATTTTATTAAAATATATTTATAAGCTTTCAGGTTATTATAATTAAGAAATCTTCATCGTCTTCGTTAATTTTGCTAGCAAATAGAAGTTTTAGTACATTTTCTGAAACTTTTCATAAAAGTTTTTTTCTATAACTGACGTAATTCAGTTATTTACGCACGAGCTAATCTAATTTTTATTGATATTGTACTATACGCAGATGTGTATATATTATTATTGTTAAATTCGGGACCAATAACAAAAAGTGAACCACGAACTGACTCAAAGTATGAACAGGCCACAGCAAAGTTGCGTTCAATTCAATTACAGTTAACTCGTAGCATCGGGTTCGAGAACCGCACACTAGCAACGACGAGGCCAAGGATGACGCCGACAAAAACCGGAGATAGGAATGGAGATGGAGAAGAAGCAAATTCGAAAGCACTAACATCACAAAGGTATTACAAAACAAAAACAAAATGTCAAAACCCAAGACGATTATGTGAGCGAACGCCCCGCGCGCAGCTGCGTCGCAGTATGATTTTGAAACGCGGGGAGGAAGGTGGTTGCAGGAGGCTGCTCCATGCTGCCATTACGATATATTTTTGCTACTGCTTCCTCTTCTTCTTCCTTGCTAGTCATGATGGCGGCCAAAGTTCTCGTTGTGTCTGTGTGTGTATGTGTATGTGTCAGAGCAAGAGCGCAGAGAGCGCAGCTCTGGTGTTTATTGGAGATTGAGATTGTGGCTTGGCTTACCTACACTCAAACAGCAGCGTCTACGTTGACGGCGACGTCGACGTGGATGTTGGCGCCGGCGTCGCCGCAGCATCAAGAAGGAACGAATCAAAGCAAGCCAACAAGCAAATGCGCGCCACCAGAGTTGCCACTAAAAGTCTTTGCAAGCGTAATATGCGACCACCCACACATATACACACACATAGGGGGTTGGTTGGGTGGCTGTTGTTGTGGCGGATGTGGATGCGGTTATCCTTGTTGTTGCCGCTCACTGCTGTTCGCTTGCTTGCTGCTCGCTGCTCGTTGCTCTCTGCTCTCATTGCGTCCAGTGGGTGGCAGTGCCATTGCTGTGGTGCCGTCCTTGCTGGTGGTGTGCTTTTTGTTCTGCCCACTCACCGAGCGCGGATTATATCTACAGAGATGCTCTGTACATTTTTTTTTTCCTATTTCGGGGTTGGCTGACTGGCTGGTTGGTTGGCTGCCTGCCTGCCTGGTCTGCCGGGCTGCTGTACTGCCGGACACATCACTGTTTAGCTTCTGTCATGGTTTTATGATAAATCTGAAATCGTACATCGAGACGTTAACATCATAATCGCCGTTGCCGTCGGACCAGCAAGCGGCTCTCTGCAATTGTTCGTTCTGCTCAGTTTGTCGTCCTTAATTTCGGTTACAGATCCGCTCCCTCTACGACCGTGCGCGTTGCCGTCGCCAAGTATCGGAGTTTAATTTGAAATATATATTATATATATACAATGCGTTCAAATCAAAGTGCACGACTTATATACTTATCGGAGAGTGAACCAAACGCCGTGTAGCCTCCGAGAACAAAGGTTAATTGCATATTGCACATTCGAATTACGGGTGTAAAACAACTTCCAAAAGATTCAAAAAGTGTTTATTTCGTTAATACCGTTATTTATTATAAACTATTATTCAGTTTTAAAACTAGCTAGCTATGAATAAAGAAGATAGTCTATCGGACACGCGTCCAGGATCACAAGGTATGTATTATTGTGAATTATCAAATCATTTGAAAAATGCTGTCTATAAAAGATGATAAAAGGAAAAAAAACACTATGACTTATCAGGCGTTAACTAAATGAGTTTATAAAGACACTGTCTTCGATTTCCACTCCATTTTTCACTGTATTTCAGTTTTTCAATTAAATAAATATAATAAGAAATCCGCGTAATTTAACACCAAACAAAAAAAAAATTTATTTTTCTTGACAAAAAAAAAGCCTTATTTATAAAAAAGAATTTTGGGCATTATGTTATTTATTTTAACTAAGTTTGGTAACAACACCAAAGACACAAAAATGTTTAAGATCACGTTTTTGTTTTTTTAAGGAGAGGAAAAAATGAAAAATGCGAAACAAAACTTCACCGAATTAATAAGGGACCAAAAAAGGTCATGATATAATTAATTTAATTAAACAAATATGTGAATTTATATTCTAAAAAGCATGCCAGCAAATTGTATGTGTAAATACACATAATTATCTTTTTTTCATCTTGCCGGCAAGATTCTTTGTAAAGTGTTTTGCTGTTTAGAAGGGGAAAACCAAAGCGCATATTAATTGTCTTTTTTTTATTGCATGGCTTTGTTTTAAAATTTCAGAAGAAAAATTTAATTCATGTATGAAATTTCCAAAATGTCTATTAGATTATTAGTATTCGGTTAAACCCAAATGGTGAAATACTAGTAGAAGGAAAGTAGTAAAAGTTCAAAGAAAGACAAAAAATATAAAAAGTATCCACCCGCAAATCGAAAGGGTACAATGAATGCACGAAAGGACGAACAAATTCAATTTATGATAATAACCAAATTGAATTAAACTGAGAGTCAGACTGCCAAAATTTCAAAATTCATGATACAAACTGAGAACAGAGAGGGGGGGCGGATCAGACCTTTAACACTTTTGTCGTACTTTCAATTCCAGCGGTAGCAATTGGGGTTACGCTAAAGTGAATTTCAACGAGCTCATCAAAATTAACAAAGAGTGGCGGAAAATGCAACCATATGACGCTAATCCGGCCGGCATTAGACCACAGTTGGTACTAGCTACCAGCCAGCCAGCCAGCAGTCAGAAGGAGCAGACGGCATGAAAGCCTAGAAGAACGCTCCAGCGCACTGGCAAGTGGCGAGTGTAACAAATGTGGTCCGAGGGTTAAGTGCATCAAGGAATCAGAACGGAAACTACTATCAAATTAGGGTGTGATGGCAAAACAATTGTCCCCAGAGGCAAATTTTTTCACCAAGTTGACGGGCGCGGAGTGAGAGTGTTTCGAGCCGTTTGGCTTAATGGCACCCTAATTGAATGTGTAAATATATTTTGCGGATTACAGGGCGTCAATGTCGTCGCGCTTGGATAAGATCAGCCGGACTATATTTTTTTGTTTAACTTGACAAATTGCAATTTAATTTAAATGAACTATATAAGTGATTTTTTATTGATTATCCGTTTTATCCATAGAGCTGCACAGTCCGTCGCGCCATTGCTATACACCGCCGCCTTCAACCCATGGTCAGCAGACAGCAAATTCAGGAGCAACAACCGCATCACAGCCCACGCTGACTACGTCGAGTCGCCTCTTGGGCTGGAATCACAGTGCAGCCGCCGCGGCGGCCGCTGCAGCAGCAGCTGTTGCATCCAATCATCAGGCAGCCATTGCCTCCAGTCAGTCATCACTCGGCGTGGATCAATCCTCGCTGCCACGCCTGAAGGGCCAAAATCTCGGACTCATCTGTGTGGTGTGCGGCGACACCAGTTCTGGCAAACATTACGGCATACTTGCCTGCAATGGCTGCTCCGGCTTCTTTAAGCGCAGTGTGCGGCGCAAGCTCATCTACCGGTAAGTACAAAAAAAAAACACACACAAAGGAACACTTAAATCCTGCATAAAATGTCGCTTGCCATTTAGCAAGTGGGCGGTGAAGGACGGGTGGGTTTTCAGGTCTTGGGTCTGAGTTTGTGTGCCTCATCCACTGTCTGGCGGCTTACGAAATGTTTCGAAATTTATTACAATTATTCAAATCTTTGGGATTTGAGCGTCAACTTTTGAATGCGATGACTTTGCCCTGAGGCTGAGGAAGGCAAATCCCAACGAGTAGCATCATGTGCAGCTTCTGATTCATTCGCTACTTTTTTTTTTAACAAAATGTAATTGAATTTAAAGTGCGGCTATAACTTTATACTTGCTTCTTTTTTTTTGTAGGCGTCGAGCTCTTGTCTCTAAAGTTTTTGTTTACTTGTTATTTGTTTTATTTTTATGGCCATAATAACGTATATATTTTATGGCACTTTTTTCAGTTTCAGTTTCATTTTCAATTATCATTAAATCAACGCTTAGTTTCCGATTATCCCCGCCATAGACAAATACGTTTGGCGACAACTTCTTCGCGGGTCAACATAAAGGATAAAATTATGATTCAGTAATGTATATTCGGTTAGTGCTCTATCCTGTTGACTGTGCAATGGGGGCAACTCTGCACGGTAAATCACAAACGTCGAAATCTCTATATCCTTGCGGTCCCATGAGATTGATATGGAGGGCTTAAGCGCAAAACACTTGGCCAAATGTGACCGCCGCACCACATCTCCTCAATGCGCCCAAAAACAGACCCTTACATCAGCCACCCCCTAACCATACAACCAACGACTATAGCTAAGCCAGGCCAAATCGCAACAAAGTACAAAAATAACGAAGGGAAGAAGATGTGGATGTTAAGCAAAGGGCGGCTCTCAAACAAATAGAGCAAAAGTTTATACGAGGCTGAACAGGATATATATACATACATATATAGCAGGACTAAAGTAAACGAGTATATTTTTTTGCTACGTGACATGTTTTTTGGATAGTCAACGAAGTCAATGTGCCACCGGAAGGAGCTGAATTTTATATATTTCTCTCTGGTGGCCGCATTAAGGCTATTTCAATTATAATCAATTGCCTCCAATCACAACTTTTATATTGTAGGAATGTGTTTTCGCAATCGTCTTCGGATGTGTTGAACAATATAAAGGAGAAAGAACAGTTTGATGGAGGTGGACAGGTTTGAGAGTAGTTTTCAATTGTGAAAAATTTAAAAAAAAATTTGCGACTTGTTGAGTTCGGAAGAACTGCATAAGGTGATAAGTTGTATAGACAACTATTAATGTTGCGTAAAGGTGAGCTTTAAGAGATATGGTTATTAGGTTATCCAGATTAGATCCGAAGTAGAATTTTTGAAACAGATCTATATTATTAGAACACAGTAGACAGAATTTACAAAATCTTTATGTGTTAAATAAAATGTAAGTTGATCTTTATGTTTCTTATACCCTGATCCCATTAAAAATGGGAAAAAAGGGTATAATGGTTTTGTGCAAAAGTATGTAACAGGCAGAAGGAAGCATCTCCGACCCCATAAAGTATATATATTCTTGATCAGCATCAACAGCCGAGTCGATATAGCCATGTCCGTCTGTCCGTCTGTCCGTCTGTCCGTCCGTCTGTCCGTCTGTATGTATGAGCCAACCGATCTCAGAGACTATAAGAGCTAGAGACTCCAGATTTGGAACTTAAGCTCGCCTAATCCCTAGGCAGTACAAGTTTCTTTCCGATTTTCGATAACTCTTCCCGTTTCCGATATACACATGGGATCGATAACAAAAAAATCTTGAATTTTGAAAACTTTGAGATGCAATTTGAATTATAAAACAAAATAATGACAATCCGTGAAATTTTTATTGAAATCGGATAATAAACACCGGAGATATGGGACATTGAAGTTTTGTATGCACTATGCAGTATGCGCGTACACACACACACACATACTTGCAAGCACTGACTGTACGCGTGAAGTATAGGGATCAGGGTATCGTCTAGTCGGGATATCTCGACTAGAGCCTTCTTACTTGTTTGTTCATGGTTTTACAAAAATTAAGATATTTTTTGGGAAAATTCTTATTAGACATCAAGAAAATCATGACACAAATATTAACAGAAGAGGAGGTTTATGCATATGTATTTAGTTTCCTTCAGGTTTCTCTGGTTTATTCGACTGCTTTTGGTCTGGATAGTTTCTCTGCCAGGTTCATTTGTTTAACTAGTGTAAAAACAGAAAACGAAAATTTGGTAGCCTGCAGGAATAAAAATAGTTTACTTAGATTTATACCAAATATTTCAAAAGATCTAAATATAGAAAAACGTCTTACACTTATATTGGTGGCCACCGAAATGGTGAACACATTGCCGGCCATAAAAATTATTGGCTTTTGCAGGTTCTGTAAGAATTGAAGTAGTGTTTTTTTGTAACGCTGCTCCTGATGGATCCAATTTGACTCAAAAAGTGCATCTGCTAGCTTGAAGCAATCATCCGCCAGATAGTTGGCGAGTATGCAAAAAGGCGTTGTTTCCAGAAGAACAGCGGTCAGAAACGAAAGCGCCGCAATGCGAGACCCAAAGTTGGCAAACAGGACAATATTAATGATGGTAAAACCCAAAACGAGACCCACAACCAAAAGTTGTACAAAAATGGTGCCCGAAATCATGGGACGCATAGTATTACAATATCTGAAAAAGTGTTCTGTCTATAAAAATATTTATTTGTTGCAATTTGGTAGCTTCTTACCGCAGTATAACTTTGTGATCTTGTATGCAATCGACAAGCTTTTCGTAACGCTCCTCCGGATTCTCATTCGGATCGTTGCCCAGCTGACGCAAACGGTTCGCATAGATCGACATGTGAGCGCGAAGTGGCATTACGTAGTTGAGGGGATAACAATCAACGCAGACATCCTGAAAGCAGGCGCCCAGCATGGCAAAGTACTCCAAACCCGATTGTAGCCAGTACTGAAATCGGCTTGCTCGCCAGTCCAGCCAGGGGTAATAGTTCTGGAACATGGGAACGCCCATGACGACAGCACTTATGAATGTGCTCGTCGCATAGACCATATACACAGTCATAAAGGCGAAGAAGATACGATTGCTCCGGGAGACAGCGTGATGTACTTTATGGCGTTCGTCGGACTGCGTAAGTCGCTTGTCCATCTCGTCCAGGATAAGATTGGCCTTGTCGAAGCGATTCACTAGCACCCAGACAATGATAACCTTGGCGGAGCACGACCAAGCATTGAATGCCACCTGCAACGAGGTCAAAAACTCACCCGGCGAGAACTCCGACAAATGTATTATGTAGCCAGTCATGAAGCCAATGGGCTGGTAGAATGTTGAAGCCAGATTCAGCGCAAAGGACCACACACAGTAGAGCAGAAAAAAATTTTTTGGCGGCGATCGGATGCCCATTAGGAAGACGCAGCGCAGTAAATAGAGCGACGCCTTGCGTGACTTTGGTGGATCTGTGTCCGGCACTGCATACATGCTTGGAAAGATTTTACGTAGTACCATCTTGCAGGAGCAGTTTTAAATTTGACATTGAAGTGTTGTCCGGCTAGGTGTCTGCTTATATATCACAAATATACTCATTAATCTGTTAAATATTCATAAGTAATACTTTCAAACTTGTTTGTTGTGCACTCAGTACGAGGAGGGGACATGCCAAGGTGTCTAACTCAACCTATCAAAATGCGTACACCTCAATCAGTTCTGTTGTAACCACTTGTCACGTAACGCTTAATAAACTGTAAAAGTTTACACTTTACCATCAATAATAGATGAATCATCATTCGCTGGCCCCACTGTGCCACACCACAAGCTGTGGTCGTTCTCAGAGCGGATAATTTAAATTTGTACTGTACGATTGTGTAACTAACCTTGATTATAATAGCTATAATTTTTTATGTTGTCAAAACATTTAGTCGTGCTTAAAAAGCAAAAGAGCAAAAATGATCAGTTATCTTAAATTCTTCTTCAAATATGATGATTCTAGTCGAGAAATCTCGACTAGAAGATACCCTGACCCCAATACTAAACGCTTAAAGTCAGTGCTTGAACGTATGTGTGTGTGTGTGTACGCGTATACTGACTCATACTTGACTTAAATTCAATTTTCCATATCTCCGGTATTTCTCATCCGATTTCAATAAAATTAGAATAATAAAGACTTATTATTCATTTCCAAGTTTTCCAAATTCAAGATTTTTTTGCTATCGATTACATGTGTATATCGGAAACGGGGAGAGTTATCGAAAATTTTAAACAACCTTCCGAGCGAGCTTATGTTCCAAATCTAAAGTCTCTAGCTCTCATAGTCTGTTTGAGCGATGAGTTCATACTTACAGACTAACAAACAGAGATATCGACTGGGCTGTTAATGATGATCAGGAATATATGTACTGTATTGGGTCCGAGATACTTTCTTCTGTCTGTTACAAACTTTTGCAAAAAACCATTATGCTCTTTTTATCCATATTCAATGGGTTCAGGGTATAATTAAGTTTACAAATTTGTAAACATAGAAATGATCTTTGCAATTACATATTTTTTGGCCAAAAGCACCTGTTAGCCCAATGCATAACTGCGAATTATATAATAGAAACTCCTTTGTTGAAGCTTTACAATTTATTAAAGTGTAATTACGTTTTCATTGATACGATAGTTAGAAACATTTTTCTTAAACTATTACAGCTAGAGTCTTGAGAATTAGGTTCGTGTACACCACGCGAAGGTAAAGTTTGTTTCAAATTATCGATAACTCTTTCAGTTTTTTTAACATGCATGTTTTATTCACATGCAATCGATACCAACAAAGTTTGGATTTTTAAAAATTTGAAACTTGATCCAAACACTATAGACCAAATAATGATCATCTGTGAATATTGCTTCGAAATCGAATGTGAAACTCCGGAGATATCGAAGATTGAACTTAACTCAAGCATTCAGTAGAGCTGTTTTGCTTGCCCTTTTGTACACACATATGCTTACAAGCACTGACTGCACGCGTTATGTTTAAGGTTCAGGTTATCTTCTAGTCGACCTTTCTTAACTAGAGCTTACTTGTTTTATTTTTGTTTTATAGGAAAAGTGTTGAGAACTCGCGAAAATAATAATAGCACTCCTCTTTTAAATCCATGTTATGTTCACCAAATCCACATTTAAACATATTATTTGTTCCTAATTATTATTATTGTAATTATTTTTTATAAAGTTCACAGAAGTGTTAAAAACAAAATGATATATTTTTATACATATTTCATAGATTCAGGGTAGAAAATTTACCTAAAGACCATAAAGTTGGACAAGGATAACCGACACTACAGATACAAATTAGTGTCAACTTTATATTTAAAACTACTGTGATTCATTGCCGTGTCTAACAGCCCCCTCAATTCCTAATTTTTGTTTTCAGTATTATCTTGTAAGTTTGTCAACTAAATATAGTTGTGATACACATTTATTGATTTTAGAGATTATGGTTGAAATAAGGATATTCAATTAAATTAAGTCAGTTTATAAATGCGAAGGTGTAAAAATAATAATATTTATTTAATTTTATTTTACAAATAAAGTAGAGGAAACGCATTAAAATAAACGACTCTAAGCAGACCCATAGCTCTTGGAAAGGCGTTCAATCTACGTGATTTGTTTTCGAATGAGAAAAATTTGCATATTTTATGGACAAATAGTAGGCGTCATGAAATGGAATATACTGGGTGTGCGAGTGTGTATCTGAAAGATACATTTAGCTAAGTGCTTTGTTAGTTAGTCAAACTTCAGCTGTGGCGCCAGAGAACACATAAAATGCGACAAATAGGAATTGAAACTTGACTGGCAGACGCCTCAAAACAGCTCTAAGAACCTTTGCCATTTTGTGTTTTGAGTTTTGGTTTGCAGGCTTACAGTGCGACAGGGATGCAGGACGATGACGATGGCAGACTAAGCTTGCAAAAGGGGGATAATCTGGCAAGAAGAGGCAATGATTTCGTGCACACCACTCAGACTCGATTCGTGTCGAGATTTGATTAAAATGCCACAAGTGCCACACAGTGTCTAGCAAAATACAAAACAAAGACTAGATCCGTGCAGATACTTTTCTTTCTATCTTTCTGTTTTTTTTTTTTTTTTTTTTTGTGCTTGTGGCAGCAACAACAGCAGCACATACTGAAGTGCTTTTGTATTAAGTCGTTGGTTGGCCAACCAAATTCCGCTTCGTTTGAGTTTGAGCGCCGCATCTGACAAATGTTGCAATTTTTGACACGACAAATCTGGTTAGAGGAGGATGGTAGCATAACTCAATTATGGCAGAGCATTAAATTCAACTTCAATTAATCGAAAAGCGTTCTTCTTTGATTGCAGCTGTCAGGCGGGCACCGGACGTTGTATTGTGGACAAGGCGCATCGGAATCAATGCCAGGCCTGCAGGCTCAAGAAGTGCCTTCAAATGGGAATGAACAAGGATGGTACGTATATATATCTATAATCCCACTGATATGTATACGAGTATAGTTCATAAGCTGGTAAACGCTCTAATGAACTGAAGCACGTTTAATTGCTCTTTAACATGACCTTAAAAAAAACATAAACTTGGCGACACGTGCGTTCCGTCTAAAGTAAATATTGTCGTACCAGTTCTTAAACCTCATTTCCCCTGACCCTTTCTCTTCTAACCCTTTCCCACGAATGAGCAGCGCTTACAAAAGGTTTCCTTTTGGTGGTGGTTGTTTGTGGGTGCACTTTATTTACATATTGCTCACTCAATTGATTTGTTACCTGCTGGTGGCTGTTGTTGTTGTCTTTGACAGATTGTTAAGCAGCTTGAGAGCACTTGAATAAACAGTAGACTTTATTATCTGCATAACAGATATATTGATCAGACATGCATATACTTATATGCTTTTTGTTTTGATGGATGCTGCAGAGGGAAACTTATATAAATAAACTAAAACTACGCAATTTTCTGTCTTTAAGCTATGATTTAAATAGTTAAAAGTTATTATACAGATTTTTCAATTTAAAGATTCAATTAACTTATATGTGTGCGAAGTTAACAGTTTTAGTACGCTTTCTCTCTGTATTTTATTTGCATGCATGTTGAATGTTTTCTAGATTTTTAAAATCGTTGCATTGTAAGCACTTATTGTTTGATAATTAATAATCTCACATATTTTACGTTACATATTTGCCTATATTTGCAAGTATTGAGATGCTTCAGACCCACAAGGTGGGCTCGGGTTCGGCAGCTTGGTACAGACATAAACTGGTACTACAATGCATAAGACGATCTGTCTGGTACACTAACTTACTTACTTATTCACTGTAAACATGTCACAAATCTCACAAAGAGCACACGATGCCCAGTTGTTCTAGATTTAATTTGTTGTACGTGTTTACTCGTAAATTTGAGATTCGATTGTTTGAGCATGATGGTTGGTATAATAATTTCAGTTTCCTTATTAACAACTGTTCAATCAATGGCAGCACTTCATTATGGTTATACGCAGCCACTAATTTAACCATAAATTATGCGAAGCATATGCAAAACGGCAACAGTTTCCCAAAGGAGCACACGATCTCATTCAGTCGGATATTGTGTATGTGTGTGTGTGTTGTGTTGTGTTGTGTGGTAAAATTGCATAAACAAATGGGAAAACAATTTGTGGGCGTGAGCGGCACGTGACCACAAAACCAATTTACCATGATGGTTTGGGTACAATGATTGGGAGAGAGAGATTCGCTAAGAGAGAAAAAGGCACATGTACTACCTGCTGAAAATATATTTAGCAAGGCGTCAAGCTATTTTGTCACTGCGACAGTTTCCTCATTATGCGCACGGATTGGGCTCGGGAGGCGGTTTCACTTTGTGGTACAAAACAAAATACATACATACAGAATAGAGATGTGATTTACTTATGTTAGTGTTTTGTTTTGCAATTACAGCCGTGCAAAATGAGCGGCAGCCTCGCAACACGGCCACTATACGGCCGGAGACGCTGCGGGAGATGGAGCACGGACGGGCGTTGCGTGAGGCAGCGGTAGCCGTTGGTGTTTTTGGGTAAGTGTAACTGTTGTTGTTGTTCTTCCCGTTGCTGTCATTTGCATAACACTCCAATCCAATTTGCAGACCTCCGGTGCTACTTTCGCCGCCCTGCTATGGCTCCGGCCTCTTGCCACCGCCCTGTGAGTAAAATTAGTTTGTGTGAAAATACATTTTAGTATATGTGTAACTAACTCCCTGAACAGCGTTGGGAAGTTTGCCAACGGGACGTCTACTGCATCACAACCACCTAAGCTCATCCATGCAACTGGCCACGAATCACATGAGTCATGCGAGCAGCTTTCCCATCTTCAGTGCAGCCGGACTGCATCATTCGCCAAAAGATAAGGTCACGTACGGCGTGGCCATGGAGCTCTCCAGCAGCGGCAATGTCTCGCATTCAACCAACTCGAGCAGTAATCACAGCATTGATCCCAGTTCACCTGCGCCGGATGCCACCAATGATAAGAACCAGGCCGGCGGCAGTGTTTCCTCCATTAGCTCATCCAGTCCGACGCCGGAGAATGATAATGATGGTGTGTATAGTGTTCAAGTAGCATTATCTTAATCTGAGATGTCTCCCCTTGTACTCATTTTTATACCCTGATCCCATTAAAAATGGGTAAAAGGGTATAATGGTTTTGTGCAAAAGTGTCCTTTGACCCCATCAAATATTTATGTTCTTGATCAGCATCAACAGCCGTCTGTCTGTGTATATGTATGAACGCCTCGTTCTCAAAGACTAAGAGTTTGAGACTCCTGATTTGGAACTTAAACTCGCCTAATCCCTAGGCAGTACAAATTTGTTTTTGATTTTGTTGTTATCGATCCCATGTGTATATCGGAACCGGGAAGAGTTATCGAAAATCGAAAACAAACTTGTACTGCCTAGGCGAGCTTAAGTTTCAAATCTGGAGTCTCTAGCTCTTATAGTCTCTGAGATCGACGCGTTCATACATACAGACGGACAGACGGACACGGCTATATGGACTCGGCTGTTGATGCTGATCAAGAATATATATACTTTATGTGGTCGAAGAAGCTTTCTTTTGTCTGTTACATACTTTTGCACAAAACAATTACCTTTTTACCCATTTTCAATGGGATCAGGGTATAAAAAGAGCAAATATGGATATTACAGCTCTTTAAGAAACTTGTATTTATTTTTAGCAGATAGGTAAAAACATAAACAAGCAATGCGAATAAGGGCCAGTTGTGTATAGAAACACAAGTTATTGCATTGATCATAGGATTTTATAGATTTTCTTAATATAAATTAGAAATAGATTTCCTTGTAGCAGTACAACATGAAAGTTAAGAACAAAATGTGCAGTTATAAAATTGCCTAAATCATGTTTAATTTGGTTGACACCCAATATTTTGATTTTGATTTAAATTATATGAATATATGAATACCATTTAAGGTTATGCTGCCTTTTCAGATGACTCCATCGATGTGACGAATGATGAGGAGCCGAATGCGGGCAGCAGATCCGATTCAAGTTTCATAATGCCGCAGTTTATGTCTCCCAATCTGTACGCACATCAGCACGAAACGGTCTATGAGACAAGTGCCAGATTGCTCTTTATGGCCGTCAAGTGGGCCAAGAATCTGCCCAGTTTCGCAAGGCTGTCTTTCAGGGATCAGGTTATACTGCTGGAGGAGTCCTGGTCGGAGTTATTTCTACTGAATGCCATACAATGGTGCATACCACTGGATCCCACAGGCTGTGCTCTCTTTTCGGTGGCCGAACACTGCAATAATCTAGAGAACAATGCGAATGCTGATAATTGTGTCACCAAGGAGGAAGTAAGTGATGCAAAGCTTACCCTAGAAAAGTAAAACCTAATTGAACCTTGTCTCCATTTTCAGCTGGCTGCAGATGTTCGCACACTGCACGAAATCTTCTGCAAGTATAAGGCAGTGCTGGTGGATCCGGCTGAATTTGCTTGCCTTAAGGCAATAGTGCTCTTCCGACCCGAAACCCGTGGCCTTAAGGATCCAGCGCAGATTGAGAACCTGCAAGATCAGGCACATGTAAGACACGTTAAACCTTAAATTTCCTAACGTTCTTTTACTGGTTACACATAACCGAAAAAAATATGAAATAAAAGTGTTAATTTTATTGTTATAATCTAACCCAAATATGACATATGTAAGAGGATTTTCGCACTAAGCAATACTAGAAATTGGGATACCATCTAAAAGAAAACCTAAAAATAATTCCCAAATTACCAGATTACAGATAATTTGTTGAGGATGTTTTAAAACTTCTGCAGTGAAAGCAATTACTTTTAAATAAGTTGACCCTCTTCTGATATTATTGTTTTTCTAGCTGAATAATGCATTCAGGCTTTTAAAAAGCTCTGAAGCCCTACTGATTTGTGACTGTTAACAAAGGTAACCAACATTTTCTAGGTCTTTGCAAAAATTCGGACTATTGTACTAAGACTAGATTTTACTTTGTTGATTAGTCAGAGCTTGGGGAGACATGGAAAAGTTCGGGTTAAAAGGGTTCCATTTATTATTCAAAATGTGAAAAGTATTCTTTATTGCATTTTTATTGCAGCTATATATTTTGGATTTTTGTACCTCAGACCGATTGAATTGAAAATTGCACACTACTTTGTCTATAGTTTATAAAACAGTATCAAAGTTTTTTAAACTCAAGATTGTTAAATGAAATAAACTTGTTTTGCATATATTTAGGAGAGTTTTTATTCCAAGTCTAGCTTACTCTAGCTTTCTCTTGTGAAAGTGATGTTGTTCTTTTGGTAGTGGTTTTTCGTAAAGAACAAAACTAAGGTGAAATAAAAAAGTGAATTGAAACTTACATTGTGATCATGGCATAAAATTGCCGCAAAATTAGTTGCCCATCTTAAGAATATTTATGAATGCCATACAACTTCGTTATTTATTTATTTTAAATTAATTTTTCAACCCAGGTGATGCTGTCGCAGCACACAAAGACGCAGTTCACTGCACAAATCGCTCGATTTGGGAGGCTGCTGTTGATGTTGCCGCTGCTACGGATGATTAATTCGCATAAGATCGAGTCGATCTTCTTTCAGCGCACAATTGGGAATACGCCGATGGAGAAGGTGCTCTGTGACATGTATAAGAATTAGCTAATCTCGTTAAGCTTAAGTTTTTATGTAATTTAAATAAATATATATGTGAATATGTTTTTGTGACTTGGATGTTAAAAATGTTGAATGTTATTTTACTTGTATCTTCTAAACTAAATGGGATTTCGTTAAATATTGTGACAAGCCCTCTGCTCATATTCCTTCAGTTCAGCAAAAGTCTTTTAAGTTGATTAAACAGCCGAAAATACAAAGATTTATTTTACATCCGTAATCTGTAAGTACCTAATACCTACCGCTTTGTAGCCTGAACTCATTAAAACACACACGAAGCATCTTCGACCCCAAGAAGCCGAGTCTATATAGCCGTCTGTCCATCTCCATCGGTTGTGAAACACAGGAGATATGGAATGTAGATATCATTGTTGCAGAAGTGCAGGCATTGCCGTACGTATAAGGTTCAGGGTATCTCCTAGTCGAGCTGACTCGACGCGAGCCTTTTTACGTGTTAATATACTGTGTGTGTATTTGTTTAAGTTTTCAGGATTACGACCTGAGTTCTGTTTTATATCATATTCAAACCCATACCTTATGATGGTCAAGAATATCTATCCGTTTATATGTATGTACGTCTGTACGATATCTTTTGCCTTTACGATCAATCAAATATTACAAGTAATTAAGTATTGATTACTCATCATAATCAATATTAACAGATTATTATAATTATTTTTTTGAAAAAATAATCAACAAATTACGACAATTTTTTAATTTTTTTACGTTAACTTATTGGTTACGATTATAAATTTGTTTCTTGATTGTTTGAGGATTATTAAAAAGTAATTCGAATACTTTTAATAATTATTTTTGATTACTTTCATATTTAATCCACCTAAAAATATATTTTACGATAACAGAACCGTCAACCGATTGTCAAACTCCGGCTTGCTTAAATAATTACAAATATTTGATATTTGTGGTAATCATGCGTCTCGCAATTTTCGTCAAAAAAGGCCATAAGAAAACAATTTTTTGTATGTAAGTAAAAA
>JAWNNW010001067.1:0-36537 GCA_035044465.1 Scaptomyza tumidula
AGAAATTTCACAGTCGGGATTTCTCGAGTAGAACCTTCTGACATCTTTTCTACGGAATTCACTGATAATTAACAGAAGAAGGAAAAAGAAGGAGGCAAATCGAAACAAGTAAGAAGGCTCTAGTCGATAAATCCTGACTAGACGATACCCTGATACCCTATTCATTACGCATACAGTTAGTGCTTACAAGCACGTGTGTGTGTATGTGTTCGCATATTCTGCATAATGCATACACAACTTCAATCTTCCATATCTCCGGTGTTTCTTAGCCGATTTCAATAAAAATTGCACAGATTATTCATCATTTTGTTTTTTAATTCAAATATATATATATATATATATATCTATATATATATTAATATTATATATTATATAAGTTTTGCTAAATTAAAGATTTTGTTGTTATCGATTCCATGTGTGTATCAGAAACGGGAAGAGTTATCGGAAATCGAAAACAAATTTGTACTGCCTAGGGATTAGGCGAGCTTTAGTTCCAAATCTGGATGTCTCTAGCTCTTATAGTCTCTGAGATCGACGCGTTCTTAAATTCGGACAGACGGACGGACGGACGGACAGACGGACATGGCTATATCGACTCTGCTGTTGATGCTGATCAAGAAAATATATACTTTATGGGGTCGGAGATGCTTCCTTCTGCCTGTTACATATTTTTGCACAAAAACATTATACCCTTTTTCCCATTTTTAATGGTAATTTGGAATTTTATTGAAATCGGTTAAGAAACACCGGAGATATTGGACATTGAAGTTGTGTATGCAGTATGCAGTATGTGCATACACTCACACAAATATACTTGCAAGCACTGACTTTACACGTAAATTATAGGGATCAGGGTATCGTCTAGTCGGGATTTCTCGACTAGAGCCTTCTTACTTGTTATTGAAAAACTTTCCCTAAAAAGTATTCCAGTGCCAAATTCCCCATTATTTGGTTCATTTTAGCAGGTAAAGAAGTGCAAGTCTCTAATAATAACAGGTACTAAACGGTCATATAAAGCTGGCGATAATTTGAATCATAACCAAACACAACGTATGTTATAATAAACAGAAAAGCCCCGACCTTTTCAATGTGTCCACACATTATTTAAGTTCCTTGCGTAGCAGTTGTGTACTTATTTTGCTGCAGTCCTCATACACATGTCTTCATGGGCAAGTTATCCAAAACAAACTTAGGATTAGGCGAGCCTTAGTTCCAAATCTGGAGTCTCTAGTTCTTAGAGTCATATATATATTTATTTCAATGTTTTGTCAGATATCGAAATCTTATGTAGGTATGTTTGTAAGTATGTATTAACTGTCTGCAACCGTGAAATTTTTCAATAATTGTGAATTGTGATAACAAGACAAAGCGACAGCGAATGTGTATAATGTCACATGGTGCCAAGGTGTTAAATTCAGATCCAGTTTGGACTGAAAAATCGTTTGCGATAGGCTTTGTTACGCGCTTTTCATTCCATCGGCGCACTTTTATGAGCTTGACATGCCAATTAGGCTCAGTTGCCAGCCTTTTAACTGCCACATAAAAGAGAGATAGAGAGAGCTGTTAACTTTGAAGACACACTGTTGAGCTCACATAGAGAGTTGTAACATTTGTAACACAAATGAAAGCCTATGAGCTTCTTCTCATTTCTCTACAATGTTATTAATGAATTGTTGCGTTAATGCCGTCGGATGAGCATTAAATTTTGTAAGAGATACAAACATCGAATGTAGCATGTGAAAGTGTGGGCGCTTTTAGTTCTTGGCATTTTCTATTATGCAAACGCATCTGATACTGAAAATTATTTGCAATTCTGTAGAGAACTTGGAATTGAGAGAGCTTTGGCAAGCGCATATAATAGTGAAATTAATTTGAGATTATAAATTGTACGATTTGGGTGTATATTAACTGATCAAGTTTTGTTCAAGCATTACAACAATAAGATTAGAAACAAGCAATAAATGCCAAATTGTGGTGAAAACTAGTATAATTAAATGTGAAAGAAGTTTCAATTAAAATATTGAAATTTTTTTTAAGCTAAGCCATGTGAAAACCCAATATAACCACTTTCATAACCAATCTTTGTTGATTTTCAGGTTCTCATATTTTAGTGTCTGCTTTTTTCACTCTCCACTATTCATTCTCGCTCTTTCTCTCTCTCTCTCTCTCTCTCTCTCTCTCTCTCTCTCTCTCTCTCTCTCTCTCTCTCTCTTGCTTTTGGGATAAGCCATTGTGTGCAGAGCCAATGGAGAACCGATAAAGCAGAATGCGTTAAGTTTATTAACTTGTCAAAGTGCCATAAGGTTTATCGGTAAATCTAGCACCACCCTTATAGTCCACTGCCAGCTTAACACCTTGCCAAGGCGAGCCAAAAACAGAGAGAAAGAGAGAGAGAGAGAAAACAGAAAGATAACAATGCTTATGGGTAAGCTTAATTAAAATTGTGCTGAACGAACAAGAAGAAAGGAGATATTGCAATAAGTAATATGTAAAAATAAGCTAAAAAGGTACAAAGTTGGCACACTCACCTGCAGCATCGGTAGAAAGAAGCAAAGGAACTGTCCAAATATCCAGTTCTGCAATAGCATCACCATCAGTGAAATGGGCAACACGAAAGCACACTGGATAAAATGGCACAGAGCCAGATTAATGATGAACGCATGCGTTATATCCCTGTAGAGACGATGGTACATGATGTACGCAATGATGGCGATATTAAGAATGACACCCAACAGCGCCAATGTCGCATACTGTATAAGGAAAAGCCAATAGACCGACTTGATGCTGGCCTTAAGTATCGGCCCATTGAAGCGCTCCATGTCTGCCGTATCGTTCGATTGCCCGGCCAGAAAGTGTGCAATGACTAGCAAGTACTTGTCGGGCACATCCTTCCACTTCTCCTCACTGGTGCTGGCCGCGAAATTAAAGTCGTCAGCGGGAACCGAACTGGTAAAACCTTCATTATGCTTAACGGGCGACATTCTATCCAGCTGCAATAGTATACAACATCAGCAACAATGAATATCTCCAACACGCTAACACGTCTAGGTTAAATGGTATTGAGTTAGACCAACAATGGTTGGCCAACCTGGCTCCTTCATTCGTTTAGCGTTACGCATGCAAAAACTGCATTTGTTCAACAAAGAAACGATGATTGGTGGTAGTCAGGGGTTTGGGAATGCGCAAGAGGATGCGAACGGTGCACAGTTGGTTTTGTCAAGTTATGCAAGGCACACACACAACTATCTTTGTTCGCACACCCAACCAACAAATCAAAAGAACGAGGCTTAAAGCACTTTTGATCAAAATAGCATAACACATATATGTATAAAGTAAGACTATGCAAAAATAATATCTTTAAATTGAATATAACTTTTTAAAGTACAATACTAACTCCTTAAGAACTTCTTAGTTGTTTAGTCAAACACCCAACGGTCTTAACACCCAATAGATCAAACAGCTGTTAAAATCAAGAAGCTTTAGATTGAACATTTTTAATGATGATTCAAAATTGAGATATCTTCATACTAGTAATAGCTTAAAATTCATAAAAATTTATATTCTCACAATTGTATTCTTTCCTCTTTAACCAACGTTTGACAAGATCATTGGGAAACAAATAAAGATTAGCATTTGGTTTTTTGTGTCTTTTAGACAATTTTGTCGCCTGGCCTAGTGCAATGCAATCGTTTTGGTATTGCCAGTATACAATTTCTATTCATTCATTTGTTTCATTGTTTGCTAGTGGCTCCACAGTAACTGTTCTTGCAGCAATAGTTGCTGTTGTTGTTGGTTTTTTTTTTTTTTTTTGTTGCAAGTAATGTTTGGTTTACCATTGTTAAGTATTTGAAACAGAAATTGACAAAAGCATTTCAAACTGTGTTGCACCACCGACATGCCACATTATGTGAAAATTTAAAATCTGTATGCGACATGTATTTTAGGTATTTATGTACATAACCTCTGGGCATATAATATGTATATGGTAAGTATATGTCTGTAGTATGTACATAAGTCGCGACTGCAGGTTTGTCCCGTTTGCAACTTCTGAGAGTTTAGTTGAATGTCCTTGTTAAACAGCTGGCAATGCAGAGATTTACTAACGTTTAGAGGTAGGTGTGTTTACACATGTAAAACAAGATAAAGCTGTGGTCTATGGCCGAAGATCTAATACCCTTTTTAGGCGAAATACACGTATCTTTATGATATGATTTAATACGATATAATATGATGTCATGTGATGTGAAAGGATGTGAAATTATATATGATGTGAAATGATATGATATGAAAAGATATGATACGATATTATATGATATATGATATGATGGAATAAGGTGTTATATGATATATGATATGATGAAAACATTTTTGGGACCTTAAGAGTCAGTGAAACGTAAATAATTATTCACATCAAAGATAAATCTTTGACTATGTTTCCAAACTATCTGATCTTAACATCCCTAATACATGACTTAATTCAAAAATAAATGATACGTTACGATTGATTTCATAAAGCGAAGTGATGTAACGAATTGACAATACCTTTAGGTATTAGGGTAGAAAATGTAAGCCTATTGCAGCCTGCGGCAGTTCAAGAATTTCAATCTAGATGGCTAGACAATAACAACAACAGACAACAGACACAACAAAACGCAACACAAACATGGACATGCAGAGACTGCCACGTATGTTACATGTATGTTTGTATGTATATAGCATATTGGCCAAATAGCCACAGCAATAACCGCAGACAAACAAACACAGAAGTCTGCCATACTTTGTCCGCTCTGCTAGGTGGCTTTTGGCCATGTCGACATTTTCCAGTTTGCCGGCATTCTTCTTCGTGTTTTCCAAGCTTCCGCTATTTCAGCAATTTCTTCTTCTTCTTCTTTTTGTTTTTGTTTTCTGTGTGTTTCTGTGTTCTAGGTTTTTTGTTTCTGTTTTCATTTTCCATTTTAAGCAGCAACTTCCGTTCAATTTATTATGCCTAATTTTTCTTCACTTTCGTAAAATATTTGTTTGCAAACGAAGCAGTCTGGCGGATAAAGGGTGCCTTTAGGGCACGGAAACGATGCCTCAAAAGGCACCCATCTAATCATATTGTCTGTCTTTCAATTTAAATGAAACACAATTTACAATTTGCATAACTAAACATTTTGTTAGAAATTTTACATTTCTTAGACCAACTAATAAGATCATTTAAAATATGCGTTAAATTTCATGGAAATATATGTACGTAATTGTGTTATTGATCAATCAAAATCATATCACGAAAGCAATTTATATAAAGTAAACTATGTAAAACATAATTTATACAATTTCCAAAGACAAATTTAAAATTTTTCATTTGAGGCTCAAGAAAATGAACATGCATTTAGTCACCGAACTCTATTAGGCACTATAATTTTTCTTTTAGAGCACCCTGTACCGGTGATGTGCTGGACTGGCCCCAACTGCAGCGGACGCTCGGTTTGATGACCCATGCAACTGGCAACTGTTGGTGCGCTTAATTTTATTTGAACATGCGCCCAGCCCATACCGAACAGGCATCAAACATTAGAAGTTTTTTGCCCTCTGCCTGGGACTGGCCGGGAAGGCTTATCTCTGCTGCATGCATATGTGTGTGTGTGTGTGTGTGTGTGCACACATTCATGTGTATATTTGAATGTGTGTGTGCACGGCCCCAATTGAGATGGCCTGGCCTCTTTTGCTCGGTCTATGCTCGGCCCGTCCCTGTGTGCTATATATATATATATATATATATATAGATATATGTATGTTTGTAGGATATATCTTTCGGCCTGCACGTCTGGCGCAGCCTGTGCAAAAGCGACTGTCTGACTGCCCGCCTGTCGACTTTATTATGCCTTTCAATGATTTATGCGGCACTGACAGGCCGCATAACAGCTAAAGGGAGAGGAAAAAAGAGGGAACGAGAGAGTGTTTGTCCCAAAGGGTGGAGGCAGTCATCCAGGCAGGCAGGTTGCAACTATCGCCCCAGTTTCGCTTCAGTTCAGTTCAGTTCAGTTTGCTCATCAGCAT
The DNA here is from genome assembly GCA_035044465.1 of Scaptomyza tumidula. NCBI lineage: Eukaryota > Metazoa > Arthropoda > Insecta > Diptera > Drosophilidae > Scaptomyza > Scaptomyza tumidula. The sequence continues at coordinate 6,043 of JAWNNW010001067.1, forward strand.
TTGGCGCAAGAATGCACCGGCCCAGGATAATGTGCGATTTTCCACACTTGTTGAACACAGCACACACAAACGCACACAAACAGGAAAAATTATTCAATTTCTGTCAATTTGTTAAGATTTTAGTTTCTTTGACAATTGCTAGCATACAACAATGCAGTTGATATGATAAGCTGTCACATTTATAATTAGTTTTAGCTTTGAGCTGCAAGTTTTTTAAACGATCAAGTATACATGAATTATTAGATCAAGTATACTTCAGCAGCAGTTTCTTAAGTCTGATTCAAAATTTACTTTGACTTAAGCAAATGCACTTCAAAACAGACCAGTGTTGTGTAACACGAAGAGATAAATAAACTTTAGTTTTACTTATTTAGTTTGTTTCCCTTTTGTTCTGCAAACTTGTGACAAAGTAAACGTATTTATTTTTAATAAGCTTTGTGTATTATAAATTAGACATTTTAATTGGAAGTTTGCACAAAACTTTCAACATTAAAAATACATTAAACTGTCAACGAAGTTGAACTTTAAATAATACATTCGTTTGACTCCCCGCCATTTGTGTGTTGAAGAGTAAATGAGCTAGCTATTAGCCTGGCTAAAAGCTGATGCTAAAACATACGAATCTAACTTTTTGTGTTAGCAGTTTTCAAAAATCCACTTCATAATGCTGACAGACGTGATTTTAACGCACTTTTAGGTATGTTCATGTGTGTGTGTGTCTTAAAAAGTACTGCCAGCTTTGCAGCGCTGTGAAAAAGCGACAGTGAGTGCATCAATCAAAGCCACTTTTGCCATGGCTAAATGAGCGATGCGATGCGCCATTTAGTTGGCCATTAGATGACTGGCGACGCTGCGATGCGTTGCGTTGCGTTGCGTCGCGTCGCGTTGCCAACAAAACAATTTGCCAAGCTAAATATCACAAGAGTGGGTGTGTGTGTGTGTGTGTCTGTGGGTGTTAGTGTTGGTGTGATGAAGAAGAAGCAGAAGAAGAAGTCAAGTAAGTAATTAATACTGATTTCTCGAACGCCCATCGATGCGGAACAACGCACACTAGACGAAGGTGCCACTAACGACAGCGACAGCGACAACAACAACAACAACAACAATGACGAACATAATAATAATAAAAAAAGAAAAGGGGACCACAACAGCAGCCAAAATAGTATGAACGTGTATATGCCATGTGACAACAACAACAAGAACAAGATGATGATGAAAAAGCATCAACTAATAACCTTATACTACGTCTCAAGGTTGTATATGTAACTTATTTACTTATGTATGCTCTCGGCACTGTCATCTTCCTTAGCAAAAAGCGCCCACACACACACACACACACACACCTGTCAACCAAAAGTTGTTTGCGCTCTCATTTTGTTCATCGCGTCTTTAATTGTTCAACACCAACTTTTTACGCAATCATTAGAAATTAGAAAAATAAAAATATAAATATATAAATAAAATATAACTTTGCTAATTTAGTAGCTGTACACGACAGATTTACATGGTCTCACACACACACACACACACAAATACTTGATGAAATCCCATGAATTCTTTTTAATATGCATAAATCCGTATAACTGCGTCTAATACGAATTTAATGAGATTTTTCGTTTTCTACGTCTTCACGCTGTATTCATAACAAATTTATCAACACCAAAATTTGCTCGTGATTAATTAAAATAAAAAGAGCTCTTTACAACAATGTCTGGTAACAAATTTAGTTTGAAACAATTTTCATTTTACGAAATTCAACAACTTTTCAATTAAAAAAATTACTTTTTCTTTTCGAAAAGCAAAATACCTTTATGTGAGATACATTGAAAATAATTCAGGCCATTTGTGAAAATTTGTGCACTTAAGCACCAAAATATGATTTTTAATAAAGCCTTTAAGTACAAGTGGTGAAACTTTAATGACAAAACCAAACAACCAAAAAGAATTTCTTTAATTTTAAACATATTAAATTAAAATAATGACTTATCGATTAAAAATATCTAATGTATTTAATGGGCGAACGCTCGCATCACCTAGTTGCGCTAAAAAGTATGCTACATAAAATTTGAATGCGCAACACTGACAAATGCACAGTCACAACAACAACAAGAAAGTCAAACGAATGGAAATGCAAATGAATTGTTTGGCACTAACGCAAAAGCGACGTTGCTTAATTCAGCACTGAATGAGTTTGAAAACATATTTAATTAGCAAACAAATTATTTTCAACAGAGTAAACTTCCGCTCTTTATCCTTTATCTAGCCGTGCCTAAAAATGGCTGAGCCGTAAAATTAACAAAGCAGCTAAATTATTTGGCCATAAAAAGTGTCATGAAATGCGTTTACATATATAGTACATATGTATAATGCTCATCAAGGCCCATTAGACACTGGTTTTTGTGGGCCAGGTGAAACCCCAACTCTCGCCCAACGCCCTATACAAATATATATATATATGTATATATTAGACACACGCTGACAATTGGTAAATGAAAATAGCATTTTAAAGCAACTGCCAAGTCAAGTATTTGCCGGCCATAAACTATCGCACAGTAAAAGGCATTGAGACGTAAGGCATTTCAAAAACTTTTATCAGCTCCTTTTTATGGCCGCCAACCTCAAAGCTTCCCAAAAAGACAATCCGTGTCTCCTTCCTCTCTCTCCCTCTCTCTCTCTCTGTTTCACCATTCCATTGCCATTTGCATTGACTGAATACGGCTGGCAAATGAGCGCGACAAGTGGCAAAAACCAAAGCGAAGGCAAATAAAGCAACGAACAAAACGGCTGACAGCTACTACACTTGAGGGGTGGGGCTAAAAAGACATTGAAATTGATAAGCCACACATACAGAACCACACTCACTGGCAATATTCGCATTTTATGTTTATTGTTTTCGCTACACACACACACACACACATACACAACCAGCGAGCAAGACAAAAGCATTAAAGTATGTGTAGCATACTAAGCAGCGCCTCTGGCTATGATGCCCTTGCAAATCTCTGACAACACCTTTGACATTGCCTTGCAAAAGTTATCCAAAGCAGCCAAACAAGTGAATTCATCTGAAACTTGCCAGAAAATGGCAATTTCAAAATTTATTGCTATACTGTATTAAGCTAGTCTCGCGGTGCGCCATAAATAAAACAGATTAAACATTTCACACAAACACACACACACATTTCGACAAAAGGGCTTCCGTTTATAACGTTTGTTTTATGGAGCATATCTCAAAACAGTTTCTTAGATTCCAAATTTTAGTTGTTTAATTACAAACAATTTTACGATTGGATTTTGGGTAGTCAAGCGATTTTTTTTTAGTTTAAATGTATTCATTCTAAGTGTACTAAGCATACGCTAGTTAACTACTATAATTAAAAGTACTCGAATATTTAATTTCGGTTGCTAAGTATCTTATTGACTGTGGGAAAATGTTTTTTTCTATTTTTATTACTAGCAAAATTCTTACCAATCTTTAACATTACAAAAGAATAAGGAACAACGTTTATTTGTTAATTTACGCATTCGAATACTTTTTTAATTTCAGTAAAACTTTATTTTATGAATTTTTTGTATTAAAGTTTTAGATTTGACCCTATGTTATCAGGTTTAAAACTCTAACACTATGTTATTCGTCGATTGGAATAACATGCACACAATTTGCCCTTTAAGGCTTGTAACATTATTTTCAGCCAAAAAAATATACAAAATTTCTGTAACGTTACTTATCTGTCGAAACTTTTATTGAACTTAAAGCAGAAAGTTTTTAGGACGTCGTCATACAGCTATTATTTTTGTACGCTGTTGTTTCGTTTTCTGATTTTTAGATTTTTCCCCTTGAAATTTGGTATCCCATTTCAATTTTGTTGTGCGTACTTGATAAACGGATTTTGTTTATGTTCAATTTTTGATGATGTGAAAGCAATTTTCTGCTGTCCCTGAATTTGCTAGCTAGCCTTCAATTAAGGCTTTTCAATGTTTTTGCAATTCAGTAAGCATATGCTGCATTTATTTGGAAAATTTTGTCATATTTGACATCTATTTAAAATTCTGTTTTTGTGAGGCCATGAATATAGATTCTTTTACAAATAGCAATCATTTTAAGAGCAAACAAAAAATCTTTCGTTTTTTTACTTGGCAAAGTAATACGCTCATGTTTTAACATAATAGTAGTTATAGTTATGACTTCTTACATAATAGTTAAAGTACGTGCACAAACACTTTTACAAACCCTCTCACTTTAACGTTTCATTCTCAGCAATTAAGCGATTTCCTATCTGAGTATATACTATATTGAAAGAAAAAAAAACTCATCCATTGGTGAATGCTTGCGGTGATGTACGAACAGAAAATTGAGCAAAAAGAAGAGAATGGTGCAATCGTTATCTAATCAGCGTCGTAGGAAATGCAATTAATGCTCTTGGGGTTGTTGCGGTAGAACGACGGGAAATGGCCAATTCTACAATTGAGCTCGCAAAATGCCAGTTCGAAGATAAAGTTTACCCCCTAATCGTGCAATTATATCATTTGAATGTGTGTCAACCATTAACCATTGTGTATACGAATAACGAATAAGGTGTGCACATTGCCACCTGGGATTGGTGGTACGGGCAGAAAGACAAGGGAAATGGTACAGCTAAAGGGAACTGAACCCAAGCTAATTATTTTAACAGTGCCAATCAAGCCAATTTACACACTAAGCAAACGAAATGGAGCCAAGTCATGACAATTGTCATCGGTGTCAGCACAGCAGATGCCCCGTCTTTGAACCCCGATCACGATCTCTACACCAACACCGACAAACACTGTCCTTCACCTTTGCCGGCATCACCACCCACTGTAATAGAGCGTGCGTATAATTGCATTGTTTTCTGCATAAGTAGACAGACAAGCTGTAGTTGTAGTTGTAGTTGTCGAGTAGAGTTCTTCCTTACTGTTATGGCACTTAAAGTAATTACGCTTGTGCTCCATTTTCCGCACCCACTTTTCATTCCCACTTCGCATTACCACTTCCCATCCCCATTCCCATCTGCATACCCATCGCCATTGCGATTCTTACTTCCACTTGAATTCGCATTCGCGTTTGTCGTTTGCCCCTTCCCCATTTCCAATGGCATCCTGTTCTGATGCTCTTTCTTATTCTTGGGCGGGTGTTAGTGCTTAACGCCAAACCCAGAGCGGAAATTGATTTTACAGGCCGATGGCAGATCAGCTGCTCTGAAACTTTAACATTTGTTAAGGCATCGATTTTGTATATGTATACACTTACAAAAAAAAGACCACACAATATTCAAATACATGTTGTCCATGAAGCAATACTTGACTTGAAGTGAACGTATAGTTCTTTAAAGAATTCATCATTGAATAACTATTATGCCAGTTGCGTTCACTTGATGTTTTGTGATGTAAGTGAACATGAAAGTGCTGATTTATTTAACTTATGAATAATTTGCATATTCTTATTGATGATAAATTATAGCAATATAGTAGCTAATAAGTCAAGTTATTTCATTAATTGCAATTACTACAACAAAAGTTTTACGGCCAAACAATTTTCTAAGACTTTATTTTCGTATCAAGCAAAACATAAATGAAACTAATTTCAATTATTGCAATGACTAAGTGCAATCGACGTTTGATTAATTCTGTAAGGTTGCTGCATCAAGGCAGAAGAAAAAATTACGTTAAGTGAAAAACATGAGCAAACAAAATGAACAAAAAAAACTACAGGATACACATCTCCAAACCATTGACATGGTGAAGGAAAAATGTTTTGCAGCACACATTTTTTATGAACTTTGATTTTCTGTTGAGTTTTAATTCACTTGTCAACTAAAGATGGCAAAGCAATGATAATGATTAACAGTGAACTAAAACATATTGACATATGCATCTATGATCCGTATGTAACAAAGTATTCATAAAATAATAAGCTTTTAGTTTCTTTAAAATGGTGAAGGTCGAATGTTTTGCAGTAGAACCTTCTTATGAAGGAAAATCTCATCTTTGATTTTCTGTTGAGCTTTAATTTACTTCCCAAGGGAATTTGTCAAATGTTCTTTACATAGTAATAAAAAAAAGCAAAGATAGAAATTAAATATATATAACCAAAGCATCTCTGAACTATTTGTAGCGAAATATCTCAAAAATTAACAAGCTGTTAGTTACTTTAGATATCTTAAGCATTAGAAGAGCATTATTTTCGTCGTCTCCATTTGGTTGTTCTCGCTTTATTTGATTTTGCTACTTTCCTTTTGGCTTGCTGCTTCTTTATTGAGTAACAAGACAACTACTATAAAAGCGCAAAAGGCGACGATGTTAGCCTGCGGGCGGTGGGTGGTTAGGTGGTGGTGATGTGCAGTGTATTCCTTATAGTGTGCAGTGGTCTTGCTTGGGATAGTGGGTTGTAGCCTCTTGAAAATTGACAAGTTTCAGCTCGAGTGTGCAGTCAAAAAGCATTGGCGTTTGGGGTTTATATATATATATATATCTATGTATATAAATATATATGTAGATAAAGATACAAACACTGTGTCTATGTCCATACCTATGTCTGTGTCCATGTCTATGTCTATGTCTGTGTCTATGTCTGTGTCTATGTCTGTGTCTGTGTCTATTTTTGTGTCTGTGTCTATGTCGATGTCTATGCATGTGTCTATGACTATGGCTATGTCTATGGCTATGTCTATGGCTTTGGCTGTGTCTATGGTTGTCGATGCGGGCAACGGGCAACGCGGCAAAATGCTGCAACGCCCGTGTGGCACGCCCACTTGGTGCAGTGGCTCGTTTGCTTTATTTCACTGCTTGCTCGACTGTTCAGTTGTTCGGTCATTGACTCGTTGCCGCAACTGCAATTTTCAAGAAATCAGCAAACCTTATACACAGACAGACAGACAGACACACACACACACACAATGCACAGTCTTTCCTTAGCCCTCCCAAGCCAATTGTCAATAGCAACAAAAATTCAAAGTGGCTTGAGTTTTATACAAAATCACTGGGGTGCGGTGTTGAGAGAAGAAGGTTAAAAAGAAGAATTGACGAAGTGAGACCGAAAACATCAATGACTTTGGTCAATGGTCTGTGGACTGTTTAAGGAGTTGATTCCATAATCAAATCATAAAAAGTTGCGATTTCTTGTTGTTGCTCTTGTGTCAGCTATTGAAATGTTTAACGGTGCGTATAATTAATTTCAGTGTTGGCCACTCCTCAGCCCCTCAGCGGCCGCAGTGTACTGTCTTAATTGCAAATAACCACAAAATAAAAGTGAAATTGAAAGTCTAGCAGGCAGAAAATCTCAAGGGGTTACACTGCCTACTAATTGCCGACGGACGTCTCTTGAGACACGAAGAATATTGATTTTTTGTGTTTCGCTCACACAAAGCCCGAATCCGAGTCCAATCTCGACCAAAAGTTGGCCCCTAGAGCTGCCGAAATATTTTACTTAGCGTCTTCATTTGCATAGGTCTATGTCCTTCCCTTTCTTTATCTCTCTCCCTCTCTCTCTCTCTCTCGCTTTCCTCCTTTTTGTAGAACTCCTTATGATTTTTTGAATGGAACAATTGAATTTACGACAACGACAGTTGCAGCTGCTTTCTGCTTGTATTTGGATATATACGCCAGCTGGGAAAACCATCAAATCAGTTTAAACAATCATGATGATGATGTTGATGATGATGATGATGATGATAACGATGTGCTGTCATAATGAATGTACATCAAATAACGCATAACGCAAATGAAAGCTTCTTTAAATTATCTAACTGTTTTGACAACGATCAAATAATAATTAAGTAACTGTCAACTTGTCCGTGTTGGTATGTGAAACTATATAAAAAGAAATCGGTGTTTTATTATTGTTTACGACTTGTAAGTGACAGCAGTTTGATGTCACATAAAGGTATACACTGATTTCGGTTGTTGGATCAGGACAATTTGTACTTGATTAACGTGTTTTGGGAGTTGTTCTAGCTTGTATAATATATTTAATGTATATCAAACCCATATACATAGGTACCATATAATAAGTTAACACTAGTATAAACGAACGACAATAAGTCAATTTTTGTTCAATTTATTAGAAGGCGAAACAAAAATCCCTTAACAACATAACGCACTTTGACTTTCGAGCGTAGAGCAACAAAAAAGAGAGCATTTGATTCGTTTTGACTTGTTCGTTCCGGCATTCAAAATGACATATGCCCTGTGTTAAAGAGTGTTGAATGATTCAGTGGTTGGGTTTTTGGTGACTCTTGCTCGGCTCTTGACCTGGGCGCTAAAGTTACCTTGACTTGGTTTTTTTCCAGTTCACAGTTCGCAGCTTGTTTTGAATGTGCTGACGCTTCGATATCCTTGAACTTTGTGGGTACGTCAAGGGGAGCGGATGGATATGGGCATGGGGTGATTGGTGAGGGTTGCGCTGCCAGGAAGATAAGCTGCTCAGACGTTTGTGTGTACTTGCAGCTATTTTTTTTGTTTTTGTTGGTGTGTGTACTAGGCTATGAATTGTTGGTTTTTGTTTACGCTTTTGTATTTTCGGGGCGTACAACGATGAATGTCGAGCACATTTGCATTTTGGTTTTTGTTTCGTTTTCCTTTTACTTCTGCTGTTTTTTTTCTTTTTTTTTTTTTGGGTCAGGCAACAATAACGAAAACACACCGTCGAACCGCTTTCCATCATTTGGACGAGAAACATGTTGAGATGATGATGCGAAAGAGACAAAAAGAGAGCGAGAGCGAGCGAGAGCTCTACGGTCTCATTGAAATTTTAACTGCTACTGTTGGTGTTCGACGTAGGTTTGTGTGTGTGTGTGTGTGTGTGTGTGTGGGTGTGAGTCAAAAATTTGTCAGATTAAAAACGACGCGACATAATAAATGCGACAAATTAATTGCCAAGGCAAGGGCAAAAGTAAAGTAAAGACTTAACCTAATAAATTGCTATTAAAAAAATAAAGTGCTTCCTCCCCCCCAATTTCAAAGTATGCATTAAAAGGGCCAAGACAGCAACGCGCAACGAACGAAAGTTGTCGCGAGGGATGACAACAACAGACAACATTTTTAATTTTGTCATATATTCATTTAAAATCCAGGCGCAGCCTGCGGTGCGTATACGTACTGTGACAATAGAACTCAATTATTGACAATGACATATGACAACAAAAGCAAAGACACAGCGAAAAAAGGAAGAGAGAGACACTGGGGGAGGGGGAGAGAGAGGTAGAGAGACAGGAAGAGAATCTTAAGCATTTGCAAAACCAACACAATAGAATTTGGAACCCGAAAAGTGTTGCCTGTGGATATGAAAGGGTTAACCAGCTATACTTTAATCGAATTAAACGTATTTTCATTATTGCTCAAACACACATACAATGAAACAAAATATTTTATACACAATTTAAAGTGTTCTTCATAGCTGCAAAATGTTTCGACTTGGTGAAAGCATAGAAAAAAGTGAAAAAGATAAAAAAAAAACCTACACTAAGAAGTCACAGGAAATAAGCGAAAAGCACTAAGAAAATTAGGTTTCTTACAGCAAAAAACTAGCAAGATATGCTGAGTGATTAGGGGAGAGATAAAAAGCTGAGAAATGCTTTTAAATTAAGCGAGAGAGCAACCAGTACATCAAAAACAAATCATATTACTAGGAAAGAAGAAAAGTCAAAGTATATCAACCATTTTTATGCAGCAACCGCAAAATAATTCTCATTTTAAAGTTAAAAAACATTTGACCTATTTTTTCAACTGAAATGTTTCTTAATTCATTTATAAATAACTAGTTTAATGTAATCCCAAACAGGGCTTTTACCGAGTAATATTGTCTCTGCCTGCAGTTTGGCTGTGTTGCCATTCGTCTTCCATAATAACACAGAGCTATACCAATCAAATATCTTTAAAATTGATAGCCTATGCTATATCTATTAGCAATATACTTGTTAAGTTTCCATTAAGAAGTTTTTGCGTGAAAGAGTACCAAACATCCATAAAAAACTTTCACATCTATAATATTAAAAGGATGTTAGCCAAAAATGTGCAAAACTCCTGTCAGCTACCAAAGGAATTAAAAAGTTTTAGCCATCTTTGCCGAAAGTGTTCAATGAAATTTCAGTTGTGTAAAGTGTTTTGATGTTTTATTGAAGTAGGCAAGCCGAAAATGAAATATTGCGCAAGGACAGCCGCAGGCGCTGCCATCAGACCAAACCAGACCAGACCAGACCAGACCAACCAAATTGGACAACAACCCTTTTTGTTGAGCCTTACATTCCACACACCCACACCCACACGCCTAACAACCCAACCCACACAAATGGTATATAATTCGTGCGCAGACTATTGAAAAAGTTAAAGTCTGGCTGCCATCGTACAATGGAAAACAGACGGCGCGTGCGGCCAGCTCGTTGGCTTCTCGTGTGAGCAACTTGTGGTCGAAATTTACACCTGAACAATATGGCGGCAGCCATAAGCAACGAGGGTGAAAGGCTGAAAGGCTGAAAGCGTGTAGCAAAACACTTTGTAAACGACAAAAGCAGCCGGGAGTCAACGCGCCTTTACAGTCAACGAAAACGTTTACTTTCTACAAATTAAACGGCTATTTGCCATCAGGTGACTTTGATATGCGAATTCTACCCCATTTCGCCTATATATTATTTATATTGGCAATGTGTTGTGTTTTAGAGAAATAGTATATACATATTAGAATTCAATTTATATAGCCTACATGGTATGTATTAAAATGAATATTTTTTTTTTAACCTTATATTTTAGCAGATTTTTTGTATTTTTGATTTTTGTAACAAAAAAGCGTTTGCGCTTTTAAGAATATTTTGATAAACTCGAGCTGATTTTAGTTTTAAGTGTATCAAATGTTGCCTACCATCATTTTTGAATGCCAATTAAGTTTAATGAGTTCATTTAAAGTTTGAATAAACCGTGGGTTGACAGAGCTCAGAGAGAGAGAGGCGAAAGGCAAATGAAGTCAACAAAACTCAGCCTGATGAACTCAAGCAAAAGGCGAACGATTTGCGGATGGCAAATTGTAAAAGGCTTGAAATGGAAGCAAGGCTAGAAGCTAATTGACAGCTCAAATCCCTACCCACACTTTCCCACTCCAACCAACACAGTAAAGAAAAACCATGGGCAACAGATGGGGGAAGTTCCGCCATCTTGCGGCGGCTCACAGCATGCAGTTGCTGGTTCCACGGCTTCTGCCACGCGACTAATTTAATTAGCTTCGCTAATTTCAGTTCTATTAGCTGGCAGGCTGCCGTTTTGTTCTTCGATGTACGTTATACATAAATACATACACATATTTTTGTTAAGTACTGTCATAAATGGCAGCACTCAAAACTTCCTTTTCGAAACGCTAACCAATCAAATTAGCCAACCGATGATTAACATAACAATTTTTATTACTCAAAAGCAGCTGACAATTGACAAATGTTACCAAAAACAAGTCAGAAGGCTCTTGTCTGAACCCTTTACTTAACGTGTACAGTCAGTGCTTGCACGTATGGGCATACTGCATACTCAACTTCAATGCTCCATATCTCTGGTGCTTCTCAACCGATTTTAATACAAATTACACAGATTTTCAATATTTTGTTTAATAATTCAAATGGCACCTCAAAGTTTTCCAAATTCAAGAATTTGTTGTTATCGATCCCATGTGTATATCGGAAACGGAAAGAGTTATCAAAAATCGAGCTTAACTTACAAATCTAGAATCTCTAGCCCTTATAGTCTCTAAGATCGACGCGTTCATACATAGGACAAACGGACGGACAGACAAACGGACAGACAAACGGACAGATAGACATGGCTATATCGAATCGGCTGTTGATGCTGATCAAGAATATATATACTTTATGGGGTCGGAGATGCTTCCTTCTGCCTGTTACATACTTTTGCACAAAACCATATTTAATGGGTTCAGGGTATAAAAAGCAGAATGTGTTTGGAAATATTTGTGGCATGCAGACATTTTCAACAATTTTGTAATTGCCAGCCGCAGCAACAGGCACCTTTTAGTTGCAATAACAACAGCGATAACATGTACGACAACGACAACAACAAAAACAACAACACCAACGATTGGGACAAAAAATAATTAACACACACTTCACACGCACGCACAGCAAAAAAAAAAAAAAAACAAAACCGAAAAGCCAACAAGTTCCACATATTAAGCTTATATTGACTTGGTTCATATTTTTGTATGCAAATGCACACATGTACCACACATATACACTATAAACAAGTAAGAAGGCTCTAGTCAAGAAATCCTAGTCCTAAACCCTATTCTTTACGCGTACAGTATCTGCGTGTGTGTGTACGCATAAACTGCATACTGTACTTAACTTTAATGTTCCATATCTCCGGTATTTCTCAACCGATTTCAATCCAAATCTTACAGATTGTCATTATTTTGTCTAATGTTCTAAACGCCGCCTTAAAGTAATCCAAATTAAAGATTTTATTGTTTTCGATCCCATGTGTATGTCGGAAACGGGAAGAGTTATCGAAAATCGAAAACAAACTTGTACTGTCCAGAGATTAGGCGAGCTTGATATTCCAAATCTGGAGTTTCAAGCTCTTATCTCTGAGATCGAAACGTTCATACGTACGGACGGACGGAGGGACGGCTATATCGATTTGGCTTTTGATGCTGATCAAGAATGTATATACTTTAAGGGGTCGGAGAAGCTTCCTGTTACATACTACTGCATAAAACTATTAAACCCTTTTTACGCATATTCAATGGGTTCAGGGTATAAAAGCAGCCTGGCTAGAAAACCTCAAACACAAAATACGGCTAACTTGATTGAAAAGCTAGAGCTGAAGAGCTAGAAATGAAATTCTGCGTAATAATTTTTAAAATATGTATGTTTAAATTTATATTCTATGTAGTTTGAAGCTTCAAGCTTAATGTTAACTTATTGTTAAAAAAAAAACTATTTAAAACGTAGATTTGGCATTTGCAATAAATATGGAAGAATGTGAAATATAATAACAGAAATATTGTAAATGAAGTGAATATAAAGAAATTGCGTTTTTTAACCCGTTTTTAATGCAAATATTAAACTTTATTATTTGAAAAGTGTATTTAAAGTTTCGCTTTGCTTAATACAACAATTTGTACCAAAAACATTTTTTTCATACATACTTTTTTCATTAAGGACATATCATAAGGTAAACGTGCGTGCATATGAGAGAGGTTTATAATGCGTGCTCTGCAAATATTAGATTGCGGGGGATACAAAGGGGTGGAGCCAAACATATGCGACGGCAGCGGCGGCAGGCACGCGTTCATGTTTGCTCCCAAGTGAAACCAGAAAAGCCTGAGGCACTAAAGGGGAACGCAAGGCATGAGTTTTGGGGAAGGGAAGGGGTTACCCTGTGTGGTGAATGGAAGAAATAAATGGTATAACACGTGCTGCAGCGAATCGATTAAATTTCCTTAATGCCAAACCATAAATTTTCAGTTGTTTTACCATTGTCAACGACCTTTCAACCCAAGACAATACATACACACACAGACAGATACATACACTAAGATAGCAGCAACATAGTGACAGTCCACAGAAAAATATAAAAATAACAACAAAGGATAGAGAACCAAAAATGATGTCTAACATCGCATAGCCCCAAGTTTGGCTGCGAGTTAAGTGTACTATATGAGGGTATATAAATATATATTATATAAGCAAATATATATATATAAGTATGTATAAGTAATTTGGTTCCCTCTGCGTGTTTGTATTACCGTTATGCTTTGTTTGTCTTTTTCGTTTCCTTACATCTTACAGTGATTTGATGTTTTTCTGTTGCTCGTTTGCTGTACGACCCAGCGAAATGAGAGATTTGTGTGAAGATTTACGTTCCACACAAAAATGAACTTGTGTAAATTTATGTGCATTACAACTACTAACCCACACACACTCGCACACACACATACTGAGTTAATGGCATGTGAATCTTTGAGCTGCAAGCTTTATAAACCGAATCCAGCTTGGATTCTTGCCTCCCACTAAGTAACTAACACCATTAGCCGCTTAGTTTTTGGCCTCGGACCTTCTTGATTGCGCCGCCTCTCACCCCCCCGTCCTGCTTAGCTCGCGCCATAGTTGCTTTAGGCATTTTTATTGCTGCATTCCTCAAAGTAACATCAAAGTGTCAGCGAGAGATCTGCGACTAAGCCGATGGCTGTGGTCTTTGGCAGTGAATGCAGTGAGGGATTGTTGAAGGGCACATCTCTATATAAAGACTGCTCTATATATATACTGTCGTAACAAAACGCAACCTTCATCCTTCTCTGTCCTTGCACATGACACTATTAATTTGTTAAGAAGGATATGCGGTAAGGCACAATCGTTGCTCTGGCACGAATTGAGCTTTAGAGCAGCATCTAATGAAAGCTATCCAATAAACAGCAATTAGTTGAAAGCATTCCTATTTTTGATTAATTCCCTGATTTATTTTTTTTTATTTCCATTTTTATTGTGTTTTGTTGTTTTTAAGGCCTCAAACAGGAATCTCCTCCTTGATTCGTGAAAGAAATCAGAACTATTTTAAATTCAAAGAATTTACTTGACTTTTTTGTAGCTAAAAATTCAATAAAATTCTTCAAACGGGAAATATTTTCAACACTTTCATGCTGTATATATAAACTTCAGACTGGTATATATTGTATAAAAAATCTAGCAATCAAATGCATTTTTAGACATATTTAAACTTAAATCGTATGCTTTAAGTTTCGAGTTCCAAAACAAAATTCAGAAAGTAAGGTTCACAAAGCAGACTTAATGTAAAGCAGAAACGAAAATGAATTTAGGAAAGTGCTAAAAAGTATGCTATACTTTTTATGCAACTATCTTTACTTTTTTTACGGCAGTTGAAATGGGATTTATTTTGATTATTTTTTCGGTATTATTGTTGAGTTTCGCAGCTGCGAAAATAAAAAGAGAAAAAATTGTGCAATAAATTATGAATATTTATCCGAAATTGTGTAGGCCAACTGTAAAAGTACACACAACCTGCTTGTGATTGCTTTTCAGACAAAAATTTCCTTATAACACATGAATATTCAATGCGCTCCATTTTTGTCATTAACTTAAAACAAAAAAAAAGCAAAATATAAAAAAGCAACAGAGTAAACAAGGCGAATAAAAAAGTAAATATGTTTCAGCTGACAAAGACACATTATAATAAACACCTGCGACCTGCCTCAACATAATTTTTTTTTTG
This sequence comes from Scaptomyza tumidula, assembly GCA_035044465.1. NCBI lineage: Eukaryota > Metazoa > Arthropoda > Insecta > Diptera > Drosophilidae > Scaptomyza > Scaptomyza tumidula. The sequence continues at coordinate 21,283 of JAWNNW010001067.1, forward strand.
TTTTTTCTTTTTATTGTTGGAAAGAGCCTTTTTTAAGGCTTTAAAGCCATTTGGGCCGCTTGCAATTGAAGTTGTTAAATGAAAATTGATTTTTTATGTTGTCTTCTAGTTTTTTTTGGTAATATTCCTTTTATTTTGCTCCCTTTTAGTTTTTGTTATTTGTTGTTTGTGCTATCTGCGCTCACATTTATTAATTAAAAGAGGTCACAATTTGTGGACGATTGTACTATTTGCCAGCTGAAATTAGAACAGTATTTAGCACATACACATACACATAAACATAAACATACACAGACATACGGACAACAGAAAGTTTGGCCGCAGAAGGCAAATAAGCGGCCAATAAAAATATTATTAATATGCCAACGACACACAATCCTCAACTTTTTGGCATCCGCCTCGCTGATGTCCGCATCGGTGTCGTGTCACTGTGTCACACAAACAAACAAACAAACACACACACACATACACATATGTAGGAACAAACAGGAAAATTAGCAGCAAGCCAGAGCAGACCACAGCACCGCACAGTACCATATCAGCTGGGTGTGTTTTGGCCATAAATTTATTAACTTAGTGTCACATTTATAGCCGCATTTTCCTAACCGAACCGCCGCCGGCAGCAAACATTCGAACGACACCCACGTAACACACACACACACACACAGACAGACGACCCTCAGGACACACACAGAAACACACAGACACACACAGAGACAGAGAGAGATATATTGGCAGCAACAGTTCGTTATAGACTCCTGCTCAAACGCAGAACCTTACAGCCACCCCCGCCATGAATGTTAGGTGCAAAACGTAATGCCAACAAATTGCTTTAAAGTGCACTTCATAATGTCTAATTGATTGACCGGATGAGCGTGAAAATTGTCACATTGTTGGCAATTTATCAAAACGGCATACAGCAACATTTTTGAATTGTCAACTTGAGTGATCTGCCAATTAAGTATCTACTCTGTCACAATTTTGACAATCTATAGAAGTGTTAACAACAATTGAAGGCACAAATAAGCTTACATGATAAAAGCTAACGTTAGCTAAAGCTGACAAAAATATTTGAATTCAATTATTGACTTGGATTTTAATTGAATTGAATTATTTGATTGAACGCATTGTCTTTGATTTTGATTAAGATTCTATTGTGAATCAGTTGAAAAATGTTTTGAAAATATAATGCTTAAAAGTAAGTTTTAGTGCCTTACCCATTTAATTTTAAGAATTCTTATGTTCTCACTTATCAAGTTTAATTATGTTTAACTTGAACACAACAAAACACTTGAAAAAAAGTTTTGGTAAGTTGTTTTACCTTAACAATTTGAAACAATTATCAAATAACCAAATGTTTCCTAAAAACTATTTCAATTGTATATTCGCTGGGTCTTGGCACCTGTTGTCCATGGGGCATCAACTCAGTTCTTATCGGTGCACGGACAGGACTACCGGACAGGTTTTATTTTTTTTGGTTTTTTCTGTATAAATATATACACCACACATAATTTTATTGTTTTGCGATACTTATCGAGAATGGTCACAACAGATGTACAATTGAAATCAATTTCCCACCTAGCTTTTGATGAAATGCGTTAATATGTGGCGCTGATAAGCAAACCGTTAACAACAACAACAACAACTACATCAACAACAACAACAACAGTAAAAAAAACAGAAGTAAACTTACGTTTAACACACGATGCATACGGTAAGATCTTTACAACTTTTGAAAAACTATTTCAATTCAAATTAATCGCGCCAGAATCGTTGCACTGGGCTGGGAGTTCGGCACAGAAAGAACAACAATAAACAAAAAAAAAACACTAGAAAAAAATAAAGTTAAATGTGATAACGGTCCCTAAGACTGCTTTAGCTGTTTTTTAGAGTTTTATTCGCTTCCTTAGTGCTGGAAACGAACTAACGGCAACGCAGTCTCGCGACCAACTGAAGCGCCCAAAGCGCCAGCAGCAGCATTTAAGAAGCAGCTGAAACAGTTGTTGCCCCTACGAAGTGCGTCTCGTTGTGTGTGTGTGTGTGTGTGTGTGTGTGTGTGTGGGCAGTGCTGCGAAGAGCGGAAGCATGACGGTTGGCGCTTGGGTTGGTGGCAACAGCGGGTGTTTGATGCCTGATAGTCCAACACGAGCAACCAAAAGGCAGCGTCAGTTTGTAACGGTTAAATCAACTGCTGTTTGCAGTAAATAGCCGTAAAAGCTCTTAATAGGTCAAAAGCTCAAAGCTCAAAGCTCGACGCCATCCTTTTATTTCGCATCTGGCAATGCCTATCAAACGCCAAGAGCACGGCACCACAAAAAGAGAGACAGGGCGAAAGAGAGAGAGAAAGAGAGACAGCGCAACTGACAGCTACTCTTTGCCGTTTATTGTTTACGTAGGCGAGTGGATGGCATAGAGCGTACTAACGCTAATCAGGAATAGATGCTGTCACTAAACCAGGCCGGTAAAGCAAAAAAACCATTTAGTTTGCATGTTCCAGAAACTAGTAGAAGAAATGCTTTTCAATTAACTTACTTGTAATTATGCTGAGAAGCTTATTAACGAAAGCATAAACAGCAAAACATTTCAATGACTTCTTAAACGTTAACAATGAAAATTCAATGATTATTTGTGATTTAAGTTTCTTTTTTTCTTTGTTTTTTTGTTGAAATGAACAAATATCAGGTGGTATTATTCCTAAGGTATATCAGCTTTGTATTTAAAATCGTTTTGCTTAAGGTTACAAGATTTTCATCGAAGATCCTTTAATATCATCAGTACAGTACAGTTACACAACATTATCGGGCCACACAATATTCTCGATCCAATCCAAAAACGATGCGACGCGTGTATATAAGCCCGGTGTCTTTGTTGCACAACCAAAGCCCGAATTAATGATACCCAATATGGTATACTTGCTGTCCACAATATCTGTTTCGAGAATGAGCGGCCCTCCCGAATCGCCCGAACAGGCGTCCTTCTTGAAATCGATTGTATCCCCAGCACACAACAACGAATCAATAACGCCATCCTTAAGATGTCGTATACTGCTCGGCTGCTCGGCAAACAATACGTTGCATTCTGGCAATGGTACAACACTCAGCGGTGCACGCAGCAATATTTTTGACCTTCGTCGTGCTGTTGTATTCAATAATAACATGGATTAGCATTACAGACGCAAACAAAAAAAAGTTTTGCAATTTAATCTTACTTGTCTGATTCATTATGCCCCAGCCGGCAACAAAAAGTTGAGATTTCAATGGCGGATCGACGAGTTCAATGGACAAACATGCCGGATAAACATAATAGTTCAATTCGGCCTCTTTGAGCAGAAAAAGTATGGCAACATCATTGTATTTGCTGTTTCTCACATAATCCGGATGTATTTCAACATCTTGCTGCAAACAAAAATCAAGTAAAACATAAAATGCTATGTACACGTATTTATCATTATCATGAACTTTGAAATACCGAAACTGCAATGTCCTGATAATTTGTTGGCTGCTCGATATCAACCGATCCAAGACGAACATGAACGGGAATATCGGAGTTTAAGCAATGAGCTGCCGTCAGGACATGACGAGTTGAGATCAGCGAGCCACCGCAACGATAATCGAAATCAGTAATACCATTAAACGCTATTGCCGCCATATGCGGATATATGCCGGGAGCCACCGGAATACCATCGAGAATGTGTGGGGTCAATCCCTCCTCCTTTTTGCGATTCTCAATCATTGTGCAGGCTGCATCAAATTATAATTAATAAAAACAACTAGATTTAAGTATTTCCCTATTATATGTATGTATGTAAGTCTATATGTATGTATACACAACATACCTCGCACCGCTGGTCGATCCGGAACATTTACTCGTGTAGTTGGCGTTGGTTGAATAATTCTCACCGTTGTTGTCTCTGGCCTGTAAATGTTGAAAATAATAGGTTAACATTAAGCTGAATATGAATTGAATGGGAGATATGTATGCTGATAAGGTAAGGCCAATTGATTGATGTTGATGTTGATGTTAACAAACCCAAATACTGCCACATCACCATTTCCTAGTTCGTTCGTTGAGATCTCATCGGTTGGGCTACCTCGAAACCGAAACGGTGCCCAGGGATCCAAATCGATATTGGTGGCCATCGTGCTTGTCGTTATCGTTGTTATCGGTGTTATCGATGTTATCGGTCTTTGGCTGGGCAACTCAATTTGGTTCACATGCTGTGCAGGCACAATGTCCATGCCCTGCTGACGCAAACGATCATTGACCAGCTGGATGAGATCCACTGCTTGTTGTTGTTCTTGTGGTTGTTGTTGTGGTTGTTGTTGTTGTGGTTGTGGTCTTCGTGCTGGTGGTCGACGTTCAAATTCCGGTCGAAACGTTGGCGGTCTGTTTATAATCTTGGGCTCCCTGTGGTTCGGAGCAGGCGCTTGGCCCCACGAACCAACGCTTTGAAACTGTTCCATTGCCACCTGTTGAGTGGACCGCGTTGTTGCTTCTGGCCAGGATCTGGATCTGGGCTCCCCTCGAAGGGCTTCATGGGTCATCAGCGGTACATTTGGCCTAAACTCCGGCTGAGGTTTAGGTTGTTGCTTTTGTTTATTGCTAAGTATTTGCTGTAAATCAAAATAGCTCGATTCCACATCTAAATTTATGTTTTCAGCTCTCTCATCGCTCTCCTTTCTGCCTCCGATGATTTTACTAGCTTCAGTTGTAGTTGTTATTCTTGTTGTCGTTCGCGTTGTGGTTCGCGTTGTGGTTCGCGTTGTGGTTTGTTGGACCTGGCTTTGGCTGCATATGTACATAAATCAGATGAGAAATTTAGACGCTAGTTTCTTTTCACTAGCTAAACAAATTGAAACATGCAACAACAATTGGCACATAGCTGAAAAAGGAACAGGCGGACAGCAACAACAACAACAACAACAGACACAAAAGCAACAATACGAATTCATATACATACTATTTATAGGTAAATAGCCACAAAACGTTTCTTCTTACCCCTTTTCACCGTCACAGCACTTGGCTACGGGACAGCACACAATCTCCTCGCGAACCCCAAGGCCACAGCTAGGCACTTCGGTAATATTCAATCGGCCCCTTTTAATGTACTCGACAATTATCGGTTCACATTTGGATGATGCTATGCATACGCCCGGCATACTGTCCTTTATCATGCAGGAGCTGCCTTCTAAAAAATCAAGAAAGTACATTAATATATTTAGTTTCAAAGTCTTAAAATCGATGAGGGGAACACGCATACCTTCAGCTGCCTCCAAATGTAGAATTTGGCACAGAATAAGGACACATAGCAGAAAGCAGCTGGATGCTAGTCTTTCTCTTATTCTATAGGCCAATGCTGCCAGATCCAACGTCATGATTACCAAGCACTTAGTCGATGCTGAAAATACAAATGTATATATATACATTAATTTAAAGCTCATGTTAATTCTAAAACAATATTCCTCAATTTTTTTATGATTAATTTCAATTGACAAAAAAAAAAGATTAACTATCTTGAATATATATATCGAACAATTTTGATTACTTTGTTTTCTTACTAACATAAAAATATACTAAAACTTTATATTTTCAACAAAGTTTTTATCAATCTAGGAAAAACATTTCAGTATTTACTATGTGTAGACATTTGAACAGATAAAAAGAAATATTTATAACATTTAAATAAGTAGGTTAATTACTTTTGAATTGTATATTTTATTAAAAAGATTGTGAAAAAACAAAAGCTAACTAAAACTGTTGTTCTGAGGTCTCAATTCAAATGGGTCTTGAGGTATCTCAGCTTGCTGCTTTATTTGTTTTTTGTGTTTATTTCTTTCTTATTTATTTTCCACTCAAAATTGTTTCATACATATATATATATATATAGGCTTTGTTGTATGCCATTAAGAGCACAGCTTTGCTGATAATAATGAACTTGCCATTGACCTATATATCAATAATACTCTCGCCTACGTAAGTCTCATTAACTCAGCGGTCGGGGAACTTTTTTCATTACCCCAAATATTTTTGTCTAACTTGGCGTTACCCCATAGTGAAGAGCAAAAAAAAAGGTCAATTGACTAGAAAATTTAAAATAAGAAAATATTAAGACCAAAAAAAAAGGTCAATAGAATACAAAATTGAAAATATATACTTTTTAATCATTACCGCTGACCCCAGAAATTTCATTTTTACCCCATGTGGGGTAATTTACCCCCGACTTAATTAAATACCCTTAAAAAAGCCCCATACAAATAAGCACATTCTAACCTATATCTGTGATTAGTTATCGATTGATTTTTTGAACCTTACCAATCCAACTTTAGCCCACGTTCAACTCTTTCTACATCTTAAGATAAGCAAGTTGTTTGACGCTTAAAACTTTCCATCGTTCTATGTTGTGATACGATTTTCAAACTTGGTAACATTAATGTCAAAAATATGTTATCTGAAGATTCTTTATAATGTGCAGCACTTGTTCTACAATTTTTAACAAATTAACAAATTATCTTTTTTGCAGTGTCGCTCCTTAGCTGCTTTCACAGTTATATTAAATGTTGTCGGCATGGATTCACAACAGATTGTGCAAGTAAGAAAGTAGCAAAAAAATAATACAAAAATTTTGATAAAATTGTTTTGAAAAAAGTTGCAAAACTTAAAGATAAGAAATTGTTCAGACGCAGTCAAAAACATTTCGTTGAACATATACGTACAAAAATAAACATATAGAAAATTCTTTAAATCGAATTAAATGAAGGAAAAATTATCTAAAGCATGCTAAATAAGTTAGCACACAAATAAAACTTAATGCTAGAAGTGTTTTTTTTTTATTAATTTTTCATTAGAAAGCTGACTTTTAAAAGGCTAAGTATACCCAATTAAGATTGATAAAATACATATTTTTGAATTTATATTTTGGAATATGTCGTGAGTTTAATGTCGAGTTACATTTTTGTCTACATTTGTATACAACTCAGTATGGATATTAGTTGGCAAGCTTAGTTTTTGACGTCACAAATGACAAACGCTTTAGGTAACTATTGCACCTGGATGGTTAATCGTGTTGATCGTAACGTTATGAATCTACAATAGAATTATGTTAAAGACAAATATCACGGTTTTCATCTTTAAATAGTATATGTTTATAATTATTATGAATTTCTATACAGAATTTGCAATATAATTTCACCAAAGTGCACTATATTATAATTTATAATAAGCTATGCATGTTTTTTTTTTTAAATATAATTATTCTTGTTGTTTATCAGACAAACCTTTGACACGCGCAAGTTAAAAGCTGTTTCTATTATTATTGGTCTGATAACACAAACAAAAAACACAAAAATTTCCTTTGTTTATTTGTGTTTTTATACCGTTATTTAAGCACTTAAACTAAAATAGCACAAAGCACATTTTAAAACGAAATGAAACAAAAACACACACACATACACAATATTAAATTTTGTAGATAGAGTGTATATATTTTATATAAAGAAAAAAAAGAAAGAAAAAAAAACCGGTGCCTTGAACGCTTATCGGCTCTCTCTCTGTCTCTCTCAGATTGATACACTGGAGGCTGGAGTCTTACCTCTCAGCAACGCGTCGCTTTGCCAACTAAAGCTGCGATTAGAACCCAAAACGTTGCTTCAGCCAGTATCAGAGTCAGCACTCTGAGGCCGTGGCCAGGCAGCTACGTTATTGTTATTTTGTTTGTTTTTGTTTTTGTTTTTGTTTTCTTATTTATTGATGTTGATAGCGAGCGCTCAGTGGTGAACCGGTTTTAACATTTTAAGCATTTTACAGAATCAAAATACGCAAGTGAGCGCAACTTAACTTAACAGCTTGTTCAATACAAGTTAATAAGTAAACAGCACAGCACAGCACAATCAAAAAAAAAAAAAAAGGTTATAAAATTAACCGGCAGTTGCAAACAAATACACTGTGATTCAAGGGAAAATACACAGACAGAGAGAGAGAGAGAGAGAGAGAGAGAGCTACTGAGTTGAGTTGAACCGCAAAACCGTTTAGTGGGTTTGCCCCAAAGTCTCCGCTCATAATATATGTTATTTTGCTCTATGCTTAACACTATAATTTATAAACATATTTATATAAATTTTTTTTTTTAATTCGTACTTTAAAATGCATAGAAATACCCATGAATAATATATGACAAGACTTGGTTTATTCATGTTTTGACACTCAACAAAAAGTTGCCAAAGTTAATCATAAGGAATTTATCTAAAGTACGACTACAGAAAAATGTTTTGATACTGTAGTATATTCGCATTGTTTGGGTCTATAATTTGATTTTTGCGCTTACATATTGAATGAAAACAAAAACCCGTTTTATAGTTTTTCTTGTTTATAACTCAATCATTTGCTTGAAAGTTTACAAGCTTTATTTTCGCTTATAGATAATATGCATATTTAGTGATTGTGTTTTGTAAATAAAGAACAACATACATACATACATACATCTAGTATACTTATACAATACTAAGTTAATTAATCACATTTGGAGAGCAGCCACAACTAAATACAACTAGAAATATATTATAGCTACAACGAACTGGAAATAAAAACACAAATACACAAAAAAAAAACAAAAAAAAAATTAAAGAACCAAGTGCTGGATACTTTGTCTTTCGATAGTTAAACATTATGGAGGTGCTGCTGTTGTTCCACAAAATCGATGAGCTGTGCATCGAGCACACTTGTAAAGTACATTGCCTGTGCATCACAGCCGTCGCCGGTGGGCGTGGCAATGGCCAGCACACAACGTGATCCACTGGGACGCCGCAAGTGTAGAACGCTGCCAACAACCGCCGGACACGGTGCACATGAGCTCACATTGTTGGCGACAAGCGTGTCCAAGTGTATGGGTCCCACACATAGATGCGATGCGGGTAAATTTTGTACACCAGCCACATTATCAATATCACGGCAGGCATTAAAGGGCAGCAGACGCATGGGCATCTCATAGAACGGACAATCGCTGCCTGCAAAAAAACAAAATATTAGTTGAATTTTACCAGAAAATTGAGAAAGAAAGCTATGCAGTAAAAAGTGAGAAAAAAATATTAACTTCAGTAATTAACAATAAAATTATGAATAAAATATAATTACTTTGTGAAAAAGTTAAAATTAAAATAGTACAATCTTACCGTTGCCTTTAGCCCAAGCACTGGCCAATAGTTGTCCACTGGTTTGCAGGCGTGTTAGCTCAAAATGTGTGCACATGGGCGCGAGTGTGAGTTTTGGACCAAGTTCCAACGGTTGCTCCAAGCGTAACAGTTCCAAATCCTGACGCAGCACAGCTAAACGCTATAGAGCGAGAAGGCAACATTGTGTTTAAGAAAGAGACAGATAACGACAGAGAGAGAGAGAGAGAGAGAAAAGCACTCACTGCAATATTAACAAGATAATCCTCATCACCATCAACATCACGCATATCGGAAACCCCAAAAACCGCATGACTTGGCCGTCCACAGCCGGCAACGGTTAGGAGAAACTGTGATGTAAGCGCCAGGGCCGTACAACGATGCGAGTGTCCATCGAAGGCAGCATTTGGATATGCTAGTGCCGCCAGATGCGTATAATGTGGCAAGAGTAACGCTGCACGCTGCACTGCATCCTCGTCCTCCTGATCCTGATTCTGAGCTAACCTCGACTCGACAGCATCTTGTTGCGACTCCGTTGTCGATCGGCTGGGCTGAGAGCCGGCACGCGTATCAGAGCCACCTTGACCACGCGGCTGCAACGGCAAGTTGATGGGGCAGCATATGATCTCCTCAATGCTGCCATTACGACACGTTTGTACATCATCGTCGCGCAATCGTCGCTGCTTCAGCAACGGCTCCAGACTTGGACACTGCGAGATGCCCAAACATTTGCCCTCGTACAGTGGTGTTTGACATGCGGCGCCATTTCTTTTATGTGCGTCCGGGAACACAATGTTATCCCGACTAAATGGTATAGTTTTCGCAATTGAACGTTGCACGTACTCGTGACTTGTCTTAAATATGCTCAACCACTGTGGTCTTGTTGGTGTTGGTGTTGTGGTTGTGGTTGTTGTTGTTGTTGTTCTTGTTGTGTTGATGCTGCTTCCCTTGGATGAGAAACGTAGCGCTGTGCCGCTGCCCTTCTCATTCTCATCAACATCGAGGGGACAACAAACTTTCTCTCCAATAATGGAAAAGCCACAATTCCTTATAGATTCCACGGACAGTCTGCCGCTGTCAATGAGCCGACCAATTGCTATGCATTGCTCGGCAGGCTGGCAACTACTGCGATACTCTTGCGTTGGACAGGGATCACCCACTGCAAGAAATGAACAGAATGAACAGATTTAGGAGCGAGAGCGAGGGCAAGATTAAGAATAGAACGCACCTTCCAGGCTGTAGTAGGCGCGGGTGTTGCTTAGATAGAAACCAAGCAGCGCTGATAAAATACCAAAGACTCGTTGTGTCATCGTCGGCCCGACAATCGAACTGGACAGGCGCGTTGCTCGCGCTCAACTGTCGCTCAAAACAACTTAACTTAACTCTCTCTTTCAACTGGCCAAAGCAACAAAACAGCGCTGCAAGCGCAAGCAGAGACAGCAACAGCAGCAGAGACGCAACGAGACGAGACGCGACGCGACGTCAGCATCAGCATCAGCAACAGCATCAGCGCAGCCTGAGGAAGAGTCTCAGTTGTATCCGAGTAAGATTAAGCTACACTTTAACAACAATAACACAAAAGTGATTCAGATTGTGGGTACATTATGTATGATTGTATAAACTTAAATTTAGCTTTTTGGTTTATCCAAATTGGGATTTCGCTGGACTTTGAAAAATGTATATTTTTGTTTTGCTTATTATAAAAGAAATCGTCATTCAGGGCGTGGGAGTTTCAATAATTGTATTTTTCGCATTTCGCATGCATTATTATGAATGACGACGTTATACGATTCATGCTATTCATAATGATTTTCATAGTATTCAAATTCAGTCAAGCTTAAGCTAGAAAGATAAAGTGTGGTGAGGTGAAAAACGCAGGGGAGTGGTTAATTCTGTTTAGCACGTTTCAGAAATAAGTTTAACTGAATAGTTATAAGTCTCCCAAGCAACTCATCTTTCTCATATTCTTTTCATAATCAACCCTTAGCGTCTATCGTAAATCTGAAATTTTTCTTATATATTCTCATATGGTGTGGTTTAAGCTCCAAAGTACAATATTCTGCAGGCTCTCAGAAACCACTATTATCCAAATAAAATTATTTACCTAAGGCGTCAAGACAACACCTATTGAACCATATTTAGATGGGAAAAGTTCGCATTTAGTTTTTGGTTTTTATTTGCATTGTTAACTCATTTAATTTTGATTTAAGTCTGGCTTATGATTTGGTTGAGGAGCACCAATGAAGGGGGGAAATCGGGTACCAATATCACATTTGGAGCAAATCAATTCGCGGCGTTCAGTGGGTGGAAAGCGATAAGGGTCCGGTTCCAATCCATCCGGCCCGAATCCAACGGGACGTATCGGCCTAAGGTAATCAATTGGATCCATGGCAGATGTTCTAAATATGCCCGCACTTGGTATCAATTGCGAAAGAGAGGGTATCAGAGTTTCCGGCACTACGCAAAGATTGGACACATTCGTGCTATGCTCATCCAGCAGACTGATATTTAATTTTTTATTATTGGCTTTTTGACCCGAAATGAATGCGTCCATTTTGTTTAAAATTGTTTTAAAAATACAGAAAACACAAATACAGCCCAGAGACTAGAAATGAAATGAACAATGTTTAAGAAAGCAAGATAACAAAACAATTTTGAAATGTATATTTGATTTAAGTGTTGGAAAGACAACAAAAGTGTGCTGGAAAATGGAATTTTATCAAATCATGGATAAACATATTCTTTTACTTATCTTAAATCTGAGTTTGGCAAGAAGTTAGTGCTTCTAAATCAGCGGTTGGGGAACATGGGTAAATTGCCCAAAATTAGGTTAAAATGAAATTTTTGTGGGTAAAAGTGAAACTTTTCTTTGAAAAAAAGTCTATATTTTTAATTTGCTTTGTTTTTTTTAAAAAGTTCCCCGGCCCCTGTTCTATAAAGAGAACTAACTTGTTTGCTAGCATCGCCATTTATAGAAGAAGGACCAACTTGTTTGCTAGCATCGCCATTTGTAAAAGAAGGACCAACTTGTTTGCTAGCATCGCCATTTATAGAAGAAGGACCAACTTGTTTGCTAGCATCGCCATTTGTAAAAGAAGGACCAACTTGTTTGCTAGCATCGCCATTTATAGAAGAAGGACCAACTTGTTTGCTAGCATCGCCATTTATAAAGATGCTAACATCGCTATTCGCGATAATTGTGTAATACAACGGATTGTTGTCCACAATGCACCTGTCCGTTGTGGGCGTGGCAATGCCTGCCACACAGTAGCTACCATCGGTTAGTTCCACATGCAGCACACTGCTGCTGGACGTCAAGCATTTTGCACAGCCTCTTTGGTCTTTATTGTCTTTATTGTCCAAAATGGGCTTCAAACAAAGATGCGATTCGGAAGCTCCGAGGCCTTCCACTTGTAGCTCGTTTTGTACCTTGTAGCAGTCGTTATTTTTAACGAGTTCCGTCTTGAACAATTGGCAGTTAATGCCTGCAAAAAGTCTTTTAGTTGGTTACAAGAATCTCATACTCCTACTGACATACCATGTACACCCTGAGAAAATGCAACGGCATATAGTTTGGGGTATCCCTTCAGATCGGATTCGTTGCAAAGCTTAGCCGTTGTCACATTTGAAATAAACGGATCATTCTCAAGTTCAACAATTGAACTGGTTAGCTCAAGCAGCGCTAGATCAGTTTTCAATTGTTTTATGCGCTGTAAAAAGGTTTTAAATCATTAAGAAAATTCTGGCATTAAGTTTTCCTTGCTTCAAGCTTGTTTGTAAAGAAGTTATCATTACCCTGATTTCAATCTCCGCACCAGACTCAGATTCATCGTACAGATCACTGACACCCACTAGAACTTTATTGGGTCTATCAACTGGTTTGCGTCCCACGCATTTGCTGGTCGTCAGGACTTGGGTTGAGGACAGAATAATCGCCGTACAGCGATACACAGTGTCGTCAAGAGTAAATGGCGTTAGGTATGCGAGAGAGGCCAGATGATTAAAACTTGTTAAACCATTGACGCTGCAATACGAGAAAGCAATAGCCTTGTAGGCAAAAGGGCTTCAAACTGATAATAAGAATTTAACATACATCGGCGCCTTTGTTGTTGCCTTTATGCTTGGCATCTGTGAGGGACAGCAAAATAACTCATTACGGTTTGCGTTTACAAATCCGCAGCTGGGTATATCATCTATTGTATAAATGTTTGCGTCTATATAAACAGGCAAAGTTCTGCAGTTATCCGCGTATTGACAATAGCTTTCGGGAAAACTATCATTGACTGGGCAGGCATCACCCTCTTTATAAAGTATATGTATTTAAAGTTTAGTTTATGGGGAGATATGAAAAGACTTACCTTTCATTCCCCTTGGTCTTGTAGGGATTCCATTGACCACTAACGCCGTTAATGACAATCCCATACACAATGTACTGATAAGGGACATTGTGTTTGTATATTCTGTGTGTGTTTCAATTCGTATAAGCGTCCGTTTGGTATTAAAATCGAAGCAAAACTGAGCTCAAACAGCAAGATGAATGTTGTTTTAAAGAGACGTAATTCAAGCTTTTTTTTTCCTAATCGGCTTTGCTGTCTTTTTTTTCGATTTGCCTCCTTCTTCTTCCTTCTTCTGTTAATCATCAGCGAGATCATTGGAAAACAAGTAAGAAGGCTCTAGTCGAGAAATCCCGACTAGACGATACCCTGATCCCTATACTTTACGCGTACAGTCAGTGCTTGCAAGTATGTGTGTGTCTACGCGCATACTGAATACTGCATACACAACCTTAATGTCCCATATCTCCGGTGTTTCTTAACCGATTTTAATAAAACTTTCACAGATTTTCATTAATTTGTTTTATAATTCAAATGGCATCTCAAAGTTTTCCAAATTCAAGATTTTTTTGTTATCGATCCCATGTGTATATCGGAAACGGAAAGAGTTATCGAAAATCAGAAACAAATTTGTACTGCCTAGGGATTAGGCGAGCTTAAGTTCGAAATCTGGAGTCTCTAGCTCTTATAGTCTCTGAGATCGACGCGTTCATTCATACAGACGGACGGACAGGCGGACGGACAGACGGACAGACGGACATGGCTATATCGACTCGACTGTTGATGCTGATCAAGAATATATATACTTTATGGGGTCGGAGATGCTTCCTTCTGCCTGTTACATACTTTTGCACAAATTCATTATACCCCTTTTTCCCATTTTTAATGGGATCAGGGTATAACAAGTAAGAAGGTTCTAGTCGAGAAATCCCGACTAGACGATACCCTGATCCCTATACTTTACGCGTACAGTCAGTGCTTGCAAATATGTGTGTGTGTGTGCATACACAACTTCAATGCCCCATATCTCCGGTGTTTCTGCCCAGATTGTTATCATTTTGTTAAATATTTTAAATGTCATCTCAAAGTCTTCAAATTTTATAGTTTTATTGTTATTGATCCCATGTGTATATCGGAAACAGGAAGAGTTATCGAAAATCGGAAACAAACTTGTACTACCTAGAGATTATTATTTTTCTTTTTCCCTTTTTCCCATTTTTAATGGGAACAGGGTATAAAAACGCGCTGCTCTGCCTTATGCTTATATTTAGTTGTTATCACTTTATTTAAACAGAGATTAAAACATATGTTCAGGGCACCTCATGTTCAAAGTTTAGGGGGTTTTGATTTAACAATTCCGCGAATTCGCTCATCTCAGTACATATGTTTGCCGTTATCTCTCGTTTTCGCTAGAATTCATCAAAAATTCTTGCAATTATTGCACAAACAAAATACCGATTTTAAAAATCATGCAAATACAAATAAAGCATTTTTTTTGGTAATTGTTTTAAATGTACTTACGCACTCAGAGATGTTTCCTCCTGCCTCTTACATACTTTTGCACAAAACCATTATACCCTTTTTACCCATTTAAAATGGGTTCAGGGTATACAAATATGTTCCCAGAAAAAATATGCAACTTTATATATATATATATGCAACTTTATATATATATATATAATAAATTCTCTTTGTTCGGATGAAAAATTTTAAGTATTAATAATTCTTATCGCTTTAGCTGTGGCCTGTGATGAAATTTG